>SRPN01000117.1:0-65151 GCA_018360045.1 Claviceps capensis | reverse complement strand
ACTGCCTTTGGCGACCGAGATGTAGGATATTCTTTGGGGAAAACTGGCTTGTATTTAGAAGAACCCGGGATTAGCCCTGCACACCCTAGTAAGCCCAAAACTGGGACGCAGCGGTGTTAAATACACAACAACAACAACAACAACAACCTACGTCAGATTTATATTAATTTGAACCTTCATTGAGTCCAGTTTCAATTTTTTGGGCTAAAATTTCTTAACAAACATGTTCTCATGCCATTTGGATGTTGTTGATTGAGCCTGCTTGCTCGAAAACCGAACAGCTTGACATGTTGTACAGCTCCAATGCAGCAGAGAGCAATGACCATCGTGAATGGAATATCACCAAGACCTAGAGTATTACAACGAGCAGTCTTGCCCGACCTTACAGAACCCAAGGTGAAGAGAAGAACCCGAGCCAGCCGTACAGCCTCTTACATATTCATTGTCATTTCGATGACAGATGTGTAATGGCACACGCATAACAATTCTTACGACCTCACAGGACAGATGAGATCGAATACAAGTATTCCATTATGCTGATCAAGCTACTCTCGACACCTTCGCACCAACACCGTCTTGCCAGCCCATGGGTATCAAGGCTGCAGCAATTTCAGAGGTTCCCCGTTCCGTGGCGAGCAGGTTGAACTGCGATGCTGCGTTCCTCGTATCTAGGACTTCCACTCGCATCCCGAGCTGGGCGATGTGCATTCTTGTTTCGGGGCTAAGGGGAAGATTACGTTTGCCCACACCGAGAATCAGCAAGTCTATGCACAAGATCTGTTAGTTCGAGGCTGCGCATGTAAGAGAAGGTAGCTCGCTTCGCCAAGCGACAAGAGTTCCATGGTACAATGCCTCTATCTATGGCTCCCTAAAAAACAGGATCGTGACAAAAAAAAAGACCCATGTCAAAATAAGTCAGATCGCAATCGCTTACCGGGACGAGGCCACAGAATATCAAATAGTCCAAATGCTTCCAGTGGAAGATGGAATTGCCCTTTTTTGTTTGTGAGCTCTAGTGATTCCATAGCTATCCATGGTCTCCAACTGAAAGCCTCCCCATTGACCAGTAAAGCTCCATCGCCATCTTTGATTGTGATGCCACTATTCAGGCCGAACCCATCATGCATGCAAACATCTACTGAAGTGGACGGCGGGGGTACGTCTCCAAGCATGTTCAATTTATTAAAATCGGTCGGTGGTGGCTCGGATGGAACGTCTGACCCAGAACGAAGCCTGAAGGAACACGTTTGAAACGATCGAACATGATTCCTTGTCGAGGTGACGAAAGCCCCGGTAGGGAGATTTGAGCAAGAAGAGAAGGTAGGAAGAGATTGCGGTTGTCGAAGAAATTGAGAGCTTCGTTGTCCGCGGCTGACACGAATGCCAGTGCAACAAGCTCGAAAAGCGCTGGCCATGGCGAGGATGCACAACGCAAGCGTAATAGTGCAATGAGGGTGTCAGTAAGTCGCGCCACGAGAGAAAAATACCGACAGCGACGTAACTTTGTCGAGGCTGGAAACTACTCGTGGGAGGGGGATGGGTGCGAAGATGAATGGATTCACCATTTCATCATCGGTCTGATCTGGACAAGGATCAAGCCAAAGTGTGCTCCACATCACCATCAAGTCACCGCAAACCTGAAAAGCCATGTCACTTTCGTCGTTTTCAAGTCGAATTTCGACGCATGTTCTCATTGGCACCGTGCATGGCAAGTGTAAAGCCTTACGAAAGGCGCGATGCATGATGGCACTTGTGCGTTCCTCAGCACACGCACGTAGATACATTTTCAAATCACGGAATGTTCGACGTATGAACACAAAACAAAAGTCAAGTAAAGACGTGATGCTCTTTTCTCTTTACATTGATCACCAGGGAGGCGATGCAGGCCCAACAACGGCAGAAGATCAGCGCTTCCAGCCGAGTTCACTATGCCGCGTTGCAGTCCTAATGAACACCAAAGTAGTGAACCATTGCCTTTCCCCCGCGCCTCCGAAAAAAAGTTCCTTGCCACATCGCACAGTAAGTCCCAAACCATGACCATGAAAACGTTTATTTCTTCTTCTGGCTCTGCTCCTGCTCTTTCAAGACTTTCTTGACGATCTTTTGTTCCTCGATCAAGAAAGCTCGAACAATGCGATCACGAACACAGCCGCCGCATCTCGATCCACCGTAGGCACGCTGCACAGTCTTCTGAGGCTTGGAAATCTGAGAGTACTCGCGAGGTCGGAGGGCGGGAATCTGCGTCGAAATACTCTCGTTAGTAATTTTCTCAAACATTTTTTGTAGCTTTCACTGCGAACACACGAGGGAAACAAGTCGAAAGTCGGTTAAGGATTGCGACCCTCTTTGCGGCCTTGTTGACACTCATATCAACAGTCGCCGGCCATTCGCCATTCCATCTATCCGAGAAAACTTGCGGACAGGTCTTGTGTGCAACCGCATCTGGCTTGTATCCCTCTAGTTCCCGGATCTTCTCATCTTTCCTCACTTCGTCGCTATCGAAGAACTTACGCCAATCAGTTTGGAGCCACAGTCACCGCACTTGGGAACGGTGCCGCGCTTCTTGATGTGCAGCAATCGGAGCTCGCCACCGGGGGTCTTCACGACGCGGGTGCGGTTGGATCGAGTGTTGTAGCTGGTGACGAGTTATTAGTTACGTGGTTGATTTCGAAGGATGACTTCATTCATTGTTGGATTTGAATCGTTGTCGAAAACCGCCGGCTTGTAACATACCCATTGCGGCGGCGGTAAGTAACTCGTTGAGGCGCCATTGTTGCTCGTCGTGCTGGGAATGTACGATGAGGATCTCACCAAGAAACGATGAATTTCGAGATTTGGGTACAATTTGTGTGGGCGGAAAAGATGGATTGTGCCCGCTAATCTGACAAATCAGAGCTCTTGAATCCTGCGCTTGACCCACGTCGTAGTCACATGACAAGTGTGGCAGCTGAGGGGAGCTAGGTACATGGGTACCTACATAGAGGGAATGTCCACCAGTGACCACGCCCTTCGTCCACGAGAGGTATGTAGGTAATTGCAATCTGTTCAACCACCACAACGACTGCAGCTTAATTTGAGTGACCATCGCGTTTGTTCGTACACGAGGGATCAATTGATCCGAGCTGCAAAACGCGGACAATAATACCGAATCCAATTCCCCAATCCACGCCTCGCGCGCGTCTTCATGGCACAACAACAGATCGACGTGCATACTACAGTCTGCGCACCAATACCGCAAGCGGCTCTCTATTCGGACACGAGGAGTCTCTGTTCGAGTGAACACTCGTAACAGACGCTCAAGATTTGTCGTCAGCACGGCCTTGCGTGACGGCGACTCAAATCTCTCGTATGTGATGATGAGCGTAGATCTGTCAACATACTCATATTAGACAATTCAGGATTGCATCAGCTGGTAGAAAGACTATCGGAGAGGCTGGGATCAATGAGACCAACTCCGACGCGATACAAGAGTTTACTCTGCGAAGATGTTGTACGCCGCTTTCGCATCCAATCATGTGATACATGAAATCGTGTGGATATGGCATTGCAGTTGACGTATGAGCAGACAAATGTCTTCTCATCATCTGAAAAAGCCGCGCGTTGGTCAAACTACTAGAATCTCGCGAATAGATCTCAATCCGAGATGGTGACCCGTCTAAAGAAACCATCTCCTGTGATTATGAGGGTGCGGTATACAAACCACTCATTTTTCACATGAGCAACATGAGTGGCTCACGACGGCCTCTGAAATGTGAGGTACAGACCATAGGGATAGTGCATGGTTTAAAGAAAAGAACATCGTTCTGCCTGAAATGAAGTCAAGTATGTAGCCATTGGCGATTCCTTGTTATGGATGGCCACGGCAGTCACACAGCCATTAATTTCCTTTGGATCTGCGGGCGAAATATGACACACCTCTTGTTCCTACCTGCTCATGCAGCTCATATTGCAAACTCTGATTGGAAGTTCTTGCTGTCCTCGGAGCCACGCTGTCGCTCAGAAAACGTCAAAGCCGAGCTATCTACCTAACCTGTTGCTATGTACCCGCGAAACCTCATATGAAAAGACATATGACTCTCGTCCTATATTACTGGGTCGCCACCACAGCTTGATCAATACCATGCATTTTCGGCGAGCAGGGGCCGACAGATACAATCTTTCGCTCTGCCGCCCCATAATTCCTGACCACGCGAAATAGTATGGAGTTTGTCTCATCATCGTCACCTGGTGGATGCAGTTTCCGGGCCTTTGATGATTATAGCAATCACGGTCTACGCCAATGATTTGAGAATCCGGGCATGAACGTATATGATTTGTCTTCATCAATCGTTTGTTTCGCAATGAGTTACGAAACTGTCCTCCAAAACACACCGAACGCCAAAAATGAGAAAACAAAAGATCGATACACTGGAAGTCTGTTATTCCTCGTCGGGTTTGAACCAATCTGGATGGTCCTTATGCCGCCACGGTACTATGTCTGAAGGGTCCTCTTGCCGGCTCCGCTCAACGTGCGTGAATATTTGCTTGCTCTTTTCGTCTCTCATGAGTTCGGTAAACTCCGCAACGTTTGATTGAGCCTCGGCCACTGCCTTCACAAAGGAGTCAAACAGTGCATCGGCTGCATTCGTTCATTTCGTCAGTCTGACTTAATCTTCAGCGGGCACATTGGGGGACTTACGCGATGGCTGTTTTTGAATTAGGGGGTCGAGCATCTTCGGTATAGTGCCTCTTAGTTGGCGTGCCTACACCAGCCCAGGTTAGTGATGGGAGATATTGAAGCACTTCATCGATGGAAGAGGATGGATCGATGAGCTAGATAGGCTATACCTTGATATATAGGAGCTTGAGTCGTTTCATGGCGTGGTCTAACTGGACCTCGTCCATTATTTCATCGTCATTGATGGTTTCAGCGACTGTCGCATCCCGATGATCCATAATCTTTGCGGCAGAACGCAGAGACTGTTGTCCGATGCTGAATTAGCTGATGTCGACGACAATGGGTATATGTAGCGCGCGGCCTTCTCGTTGCTCTGATGCAGATGCAGCGAGCGATGGGCAACTGGGATGACGAGCTGATTCGGAAACAAAGAAAAGCAGAGTGAGCCCGACGGCGTGCATACAGACTTGATAGCATGTGATCTCTTAGAATCTAATCAAAGGGGCACGGCACATGAAAGGAACGTCGACTTATTTCAAGTCAAGCATGTGAACGGGAGGAAGTTGCGGGCCTTTCTGGAGCTACGGCCCACGGGACAAGATGGAATCAGTGTACGGAGTACCCAGGGAACAAAGTTTAGGTCCAGTATACTGCACTCCATATGCTGCTACCCAGCCTGTTGGTTCCATGGAACAGGATACATAGGTACAACGCTCGAATACACTGTTCAATGCAAGCAAACAAACGCGCAAAGAGAACATGAATCACAAAGCCCGAAGCCGGCCAATGTAGGTACCTTTTAGGTTCCTGTCTGCAATGGGGGAACTGAACTGCACAATCTGACTGGTTGAAAGCCAGCTCCGCTATTTCATAAGCTAGGTACCTATGTAGGTAGGTACCTAGGTAGGTGCCTCCTACTGACAGTGCGGATTAGAAAAGCCTCACAGCCTTCTTCCACTTGACTACCTTACTACACACATCAATCGCGACAACGGTATACTGTTCTGTATCACTGTATCGACCATCGCGCTGATCAGCCAAGACGCGCCCTCAAGCAAGTTCCTTTCATCGTCGGAGACAAATAGCGTGATTATCCGTGAGAGATTGACCTCGATACTTTCTCACGCATCACTCATTTCTCCCTCCTCGCACGAGGAAGTTGCGCTCTCGCGACCGAGTTGACACACGATGCCAAACACACCACCGCCGGCCCTTTTACCGCCTCCAGAAGGCATCTATCGATCGTTCGATGAGCTGATGAGTTCCGTCCAAAGAGTCGCAAAAGACCAGGGCTACGGAATCGTCAAGCTTCGTGCATCAAATTATCGCGATGGCAAGCCCACGCGTTATGATCTGGTGTGCGACCGGGGCGGCGTCAAGTACAACAGCACGGCCAAGAAACGCAATCCCTCCACTCGCAAAATTGACTGCCCCTTCCGAGCAAAGGCTGTTTGCGAAGTGCAGCTTGGTAATCAATGGAGATTCGCTCTGCAGGAAGCGCGCCATAACCATGAGCCTCGCATCCCCTCTGGAACACCCGGACAGGAGAACGCACCACTTGCAACAACCATTCGATCTTTCACGAACAAGCTGGACCGGCTGAGCCACGATATGGCCCAAGGATTTCTCCGCATTGAGCAACGATTGGAGAATATCGAAAAGCGCATGGAGAATCTAGAGGCTCGGGCCGGTGGCTATGAACCGCGGTTTCAATCGATCGAGTCACGGTTGCAGAATATGGAGGGGCCACGTATGGATGGCATTGGTATGGACGACGTTGAAACGCGTCTGCTGGCCTCATCGGTCATGTGATCGGCCAAAACGATTGCTCGTTGAGAAATTCTTGTGTTTCGCGCGCGTAAAGGGCTTTAACTTTGGTTGTCGCTCGATCATACCGATAATCGCCCCGACGTTGGGGCACAAGGCATGCCTCTCTTCTTTGCATCATGGCCCAACAAAACGCAGTGTCATATCAAACCGCTGTGAATCTTGAAGCTTGGCTGCTTCGAATCCGGTTTTTGGTCAATGCTCTTGGACCTTGGAGCTTGAGTCGTAGCAGGATCTGCGCAGGTTGCTATTACTTTTTCCTGTTCTGCTCTATTTTCTGTTACGATTCCCCAGACTTAATGTTACGGAAGAGGATGTCGTTGGCGTTATGGAGTCCCCATGAGTGAGTATCAAGGACTTTGTGTAATTGAAACGTTAGGTTTTCGTGTTTGTTATTGCGTGGCCGGCATTGTGTGGAAGGCGTGCCTTTGCATCCTGACACCCAGCTCTAGCCTTGTTGGGCTCTACAAGTCTGAATTTGGCGGGGGAAAGCGAGCCGCGAATTGTGTTGATCCATAACCAATGTATCAAGGGAGTTGGGAATGCCTCATATGATTCGCATATTCCGCAACATGTTCATGATTGAATGACGTTTTTCAAAAATAAACAAACAAACTGTAAAGCCAAAGTCCGTCACTATTGGATGGACAGGCATAACATGTGAGAAGAGGCAGCTCCAGGAGTCCGGAGACCGCGGCGTCAAGTTCTCAGTGCATGAAGACGATGATTTTCGTCCCTTCGCACTGCAAAGACGCATGTCGCCACCTGTGACACTACATACATAGTCATGTTGACGATGGACTAAAATGCAAGAAGTTAGTCATACCCTGGATTGACACATAAGGAAAACCCGAGCCGCCTGTGATTTCACAAAATACGGATCTTGAGATGGAACCAGTAGATTATCTCGTCTTGGGAGCCAGATTTCGGGTGAGGCTGAGGTGGAAGTGCCGGATATTTGCAGATGCCCACTGCCAACGCAATAATGACCTTAGTACCTAGGTATGTACCTCTATTGTTCAGTTCAGGGAGGCAGCCCATCAACAAGACGGGACGACGACAAGGCCATGACGATTGATTGGTGCTTGCTTGCAAAACTGGTGCACATATTCTGCATGAAACTTGAACTTGCCAAGTGCTAACGCTCGTGTTACAACCACGAAGAAGCCAATGGGCAAGCACAGATGCAGCCACAGCCTTGGCCCATGGACGCCCTGTTCGTCTCCTTACTACATACAAAGGATGAAGCACAACCAAGACAAGAAATGAGCTGTACTTTATTCTGAACCAACGACCCGACACTTTTCTAACTTACGCAGACCTCCCCAATAAAAGAGTGGCATCCCCTCGAATCAAATCAAACCCGAGCGAGCCACTGCTGCGTATTGTACGCCTGCCCAGTACTTTTACAAGAGTCTTATGTATGCGTCATTGGCAGATAACGTGGAGTACTGACATTTTATCAAGGAGATACGAACGCGGCTCTTGAAGTCTGCCTCAACAAATATCGTTCTCGTCAAGCATGGGCCTCTCGTTTTCTCGGTTTTTCGGAGGCAGGCGCTTTGGCACCAGCGTCCACGTGGACAGACATGGCATGAGGCGTGGGCCGTGGCGGTTCTCCTTGGGCAAATATAGTTGCTTTCGATCCTAACTTCTAAAAGAGTTTGTCGGGAAGTTATGAATGCCTTTTCGTGTGGATTGAAACGACCTAAGTAAACAAGGGGAAATGCACGGACTGAGGCGGGCGAGTGGGCGATCCTGGATCGTGCGTGATCAATAAAGAGGCAAACACGAAATGTGCGCCTCCTCTGCGCGTCGGCACACGATTTCTTCAGTTTTGCCTAATGTTTTATAACTATGTACATACGCATATATGCGCATTCAAATCTTTTACAATGATGAGCAGTCTTACTCCGTACTTATTTGCTTGGGACATGAGCATTACCGATAGAGGGTCATAAGACCGACTGCGTGAGAATTGACCGCCGTGTGGTCAGTGGCGGGCTTGATTGACGCGGGTAATAAGATACCTACCTCCTATCATCTATGTACCTAGGTAGGTAGCTAGGTACCTAGTCACGGGTATCCCTATTCTTCGCCGTAACTTTTTGTGCCGTAGGAGTGGAGCGCGTACTATTCGCAGCCGTAGAATGGAGCTTTCGATACGGCCACCTCCCCTATGCCACACCCTCTCGCGGACTTCGCTCTCAACGCGGTCACGGCGCGGTCGAGCAGAATTTCTCATCCTTACAGTCCAACATTCATCAACATCAACTTGCCGTCAAAATCATCAGTAACGATTGAATTCTTATCAAAATAATTCCTCAAGTTCAACTTCATCATCGTCATGTCTTTCAATCCCTCTTCTGAGCTTCACGCCTACACGCTCATTGTCCCCCACGGCACAGCCCTTGACGAGTATGATGGATGGCAAATCCAAGATTTGCCTCCCTCTGTGCAGTTTGATACTTCTGACGAGATTTTTGCCTTCCTATAGCAATGGGCCCTTCAGAAAGGAATGGCCTTTTGTCAAGGACGCCTTGAGCAATTATCGTATAGTTGACGGGCACCTCTCCGCAACGTACGCCAGGATTCGTTGTGATCGTGGCTCTCAAATACATACCATCTCAATCTACGGGCGTTCATCGACAACTTAGTACCGAATCATCGCGGCATTCGTGCTGTTTGGACTGAAAAAGAACAAGATGTTGCTGAACAACGGCAGTTGTACGGGGACGCAAGTCTGCAATAGGCAGGCATTTAATCTGAGGCACAGCATGGAGTTTTTTTTATTGAAATTGTGTGTTGTTTTCTGTGTGTTGCCGTTTTTCTATTATAATGCCCAACGTGGTGTTGATTGTGCGTAGATAGATAGCTAATTAGGAGCCCAACCATGTAACCATTCCATGCTTTTATGTTCGGTGTTGCGGTTATACATCAACGGTCATTGGTGAAGCGATAGATCGCAGAGTTTCGTGACGTTATCCGAAGGAAGTGAGGGCAACCGAGCTGCGCTAGCTGAGTGCAGCGATGTCCCACTTTTTGATTGGCATCGATCTTACGGCATAAAAAGTTACGGCGAAGAATAGGGATACCCCCTAGTCACCTACGACCCGCAGTATGTATCTATCCGGGCCTCCCTACTGTGCTGGAAATTTAATATGTACATATGTACATGCTCCGTACTTACCTCATAGGTACAATGCGGCAGCCTGTAGGCTGTATAGGTACCTACCTATTACATATTAGGGTTTTGTGTCTTGGCAGAAGAGCCTTCGAGTTTGTGACGCCGCTTAAATCGAACCTTTCCTTTGATACGCGCGAGAGGATTAGGAAATACCTACATACACTGACTCTGACCGGCGCGTTTATAGTCGGATTCGCCCATGCCCACCCTGTGCAAACCTTCACGGTTATGAGCACAGCTTCTTTCAATATACATACGTACACATGACTTTCGCTTCATAAGTAACACTTGCAGACGACGAGTCAGTGTACGTATATAGGTAGAGCAAACGACACCGATCCACTCCGCCAGCATCATGGCGGTGATGTCCTTTACTCTCAGCGAGGAAGGTGTGTCTATATTCCGAGACGCACTCATTTGTCTCAACAAATTCAGCGATGATGTCTCTCTAGAAGCAAGAAAAGACTCAGTAAGATGCCATTTTGCCCTTCGTACAGACATAATCAGAAAGCTAAACTGGGCTTCTGCTAGTTCGTACTTACGACGCTGAACAACTCTAAATCAGCATATGCGAGCTTCAAGTTCGCCACCAATAGGTTCTTTTCCAAGTATCAGTTCAATCCGATTGGCCAGTTCAGGGAACGTTTTTACTGCACATTATACATTCGAGTCAGTACTTCTCCCGAGATTGAGCTCTCTCAAGGGAGCAGATAGCTTCGAAATCGCAACCATGGAATCCCTTGCAACTCTTGCTGCATGATATTGCGTGTGGAAATTGGCTGAGTTCCATTAACTAGGCTCTCATCTCTCTTTTCCGTAGTCGGTCGAGCTCAGACGCTCAACGCGATGCAGAGAAACAGTCCCTAATTGACAGGTGTGATGTTGTTGTCGAAGACGGAGAAGGTGTCAGAAGCCGCTTCATTGTACGTATTGTGTTCCGAAACGGGCTGACATCAACACATCGGCTGCCGTTCGAGGTTGCAGTGCCGGTTCACGCAAAGTTTAACAAACAGGATACTCCATACCATTGGACAATTTCGTCAAGAACTCTTCGTCAGCTTGTGGACCATTTTGGGCCTGGAATAGAGTATTTGGACATCAATACGGATGGAGATCATGTCAATTTTACCTGCTTCAGCGAGAAGACTATCAGCGAGGACGGTATGATACTAGCTCGTTCTTGGATGACTTCTTGAGTACTGACATCAGCCCCAAGCGGTACTAAAAAAGCCATTGCAAACATCTATTGCTATTGAAGCTGACGAGTTTGACGACATTGATGTCGAGGACAAGCTACATGTTGTCATATCTGTGAAGGACTTCCGGGCAATTATCCAGCACGCAGGTGTGACGGGGAATTCCATCTCTGCAAGATATTCCCTGCCTGCAAAGCCGATTCATTTGTCATACTCAGGAGACGCCTTATCTTGCGAGTTTCTCGTCATGACGGTAGGCGAACGGAGCAAAAATCCCACACAGAGGATCAAAAAAGTTCGGCAAAGTGCCGGGACAATGACAGGCCCGCGGTTGGAAGCAGTGTCCCGTAGAACGAGTGTTGCTCCATCAGAAACTGCCAGTCATCGACGCGTCCGGCAGCCTTCACAATCCGCGGCCCCGCCAGCGAAAAACGGCATACCGAACGCGACACCGCATGTGAGCGCTGCCAGGGCCAGTGCTTCAAGAATGGGCGCTTTTGACCTGAGGCCATCCCAGAAACCGCCACCTCGGACCATTCGGTCCGAAAGCCTCTTTGTAGATGACAACGGATGGGAGCCAGTCAGAGACGAAGACGAAGATGCCGAAGCAGAGGCAAGGCTGGAGTGGGATCACAGTGCTGACCTGGTATTTCGAACCACACCTACTCCCTCCTCTGTATAGTTCTCCTGTCGTCCATAACACTAACATAGAAGGAAGCCGTCCGTGACACGGATGGCCGGGCTAGAGGAACAAGGTCATGCGGCAGGCGGTGAACGGCAGAAAGAACGAGAGATGGAGTCAGAAGAAGCCGCGCAGTCACCATACCTAGAGCCGACGCAAAAGCTCTCCGAGGTTCATAATCTCGCCTTGTTTCCCGATTAGAGGACCCGGCGTGGGGAGACGTGGGGACGCATGAGGTAGGTAAGCAGATCATAAGGACACATCCATCAGCCCGATCTGATACATATCCAACTGGTGGCACAACCAGCCCCTATCATCGCAATGCGAGAACCGGCAGGTATTAACTTAGACGACGCAATAACATTCCAACGGCCCTTAACGTCGTTCTGTTCAACTTGTGGCCCGCAGTTTCCATGTTCACCCCAACCCCATGAGAGCACATCTCCGTCTTCAGACAAAGCAACAGCATGTTCGCTACCAATAGCGATCTTTTTGATGACGGGCAGACTCGATGGGGGAAGCTGGCCATGATCATCCCTACCCCACCCTCTCAAAGTTCCATCCTCCATCAGCATGTAAACAGCTCCCCACCCAGACCTGACGTCGATCCATGAGGGCGCTGTTTTGGGATTGCGAGACACAATTTCCCATTTATCTGACCCCAGTACACACACATGCCCTATTTCGGGTGTGCTAAATAAGCAAGTGGTTTCTTTGGTGCAAACTGCACGAGCGACTTTGAAGTTGATATTGGTTATCTTGAGAGGCTCATGCGTGATCTTCAAAGGCTCGCCCAGCTGTCCTTTCCGACAATTTCCCCAACCGTACGCATCTCCGTTATCGAGCACAGCTACGACGTGGCCCATTGAGGCAGACAAGTCGATGACTTCGGTATCTTGTGGTGGAAAGTTTGGGATCAGACTGGCAATAGGGGTCCGGATGACAAATTCGCCGGAACCCAGCTCTCCTTTCATACCCATCCCGAAACTAAACACTCTAGTTTGTTTACCGTGAACATCTCGCGAAACAATAAAGGAGGCATCCCAAGTAGCTGCTATCAGAACAATGTGTCCCATGCCGGTTTTTTTCTCATCCTCAAGAAGGCGACTTAACTGAAAGACTGGCGCGTCCGGCGAACTGCTGGCAATTCCGCATGCTCCACTGGAGCAATCACCGCTCCAGTATAATTCTCCAGACTGGGTCAGGATAAGGGTGTGGTTGCCTCCGGCAGCGATGCTTATTACCTCGGATACTGGAGGTGTTGGGTAAAACTGAACTGGTTTAGGAACGGATACATCTTCCTTGTGTCCAATTCCGAGCTGGCCGGAGCCGTTAGATCCGATAGCGTAAATCGCCTGCTGCATTTGTATTCACAAGATCTCTGGAGGGAGCTAAAAATGGAAGATTGAGCGGGGATGAGGTTCGGGGACTGTAATAGCCCCTGTCAGACTGTCTGTTGTAATGATCGTAACGTGTTATAAATAGTTGACAAGCCGTAAGTTATGTGGTCAACTTTAGTTAACGTGGTAACTGGCATTCATTCATGTTGCCTGCAAAAGGGCTCCTGGTGATGAGTGGGCCGGCCCACAGCGCGTGATTACATAAGGCTACTTGCAGTGTGCACGATCACCTATTTATGAGAAATTTTTTCTCATCTGCCGCTGTGGAATTTTCTTTCCTCACTCACACCAAGACAGTGCCACAGTCCATCACCGCAGCTTGCGATTACCAACTTTTGCAAAGTGCTCGTGTGATGATGTGATTGTTTAGCGTTGCATATCTCCCACCTGGAAGCTTACGACTGCACAATGGCTACCGCGACGAAGATGACCCCGAAAGGGATGGAAGACTTTGTTGTCGGACTTATTGGCATGGGCGACATGGGCAGAATGTACGCCGATAGGCTCGCGGCCGCCGGATGGAGGTAAGTACGAGATTCAGACTCGCGGCTATGGGCACTGAAGACGCCTCGGCACCACTGTAACAGTAAGTCTCTTCTCTTTCTCTTTTTTTCTAAGCCACCTCTGTACGCAAATTCATGCTGTCGGCTATAATGATGACTAGAGCGCATTTGGCTCGAGTATTGTGCAAGCCGGTCTTCGAACCGTTCCGGCTCTTTGACTTGTGCTTGTGCTCTCACTGATGAAAACGCTTGCTACCTTAACAAACGACTGTCTGACGAAGCTGTACTGCATGAATTTGATGATTGCCGAGTCTCAAATCAGTTTTCAAAGAACACTAGACTGACCTTGGACTGATAGGAGATTGATCGTGATGTGCGTACCAGAGTTTTGGCCTGCGATAGGGAAGATAGATTCGATAGTCTTAAAAAAGAATACCAGGGAAAAGTACGATCCAGCCAAGCGTTACTAAATTGCCTCCTGGAAATCAATACATAAATCATGCTGAAGCGGGCCACACAGAAGAACATAGAGATTTGTCAAAACGGGCACTATGTCTCGCGAGCTAGCGACTATGTCATTTACAGCGTCGAGGCTGCCGTCATTGACCGCGTGATTGCCCAATTCGGACCCTGTAGGCGCTCTCCCATTCGTCCCATTAGTTCGTTTGATTGTCATGAATAACTGTATTGTGTGGCCGGTCCTGACGTGTACCTCGCGACGCCCGTGTTGAAGCCACGAAGATGGGCGCCATTGTAGGTGGGCAAACCTCATGCAAGTCTCCGGAAATCGCTGCCTTCGAGAAGCATCTCCCAGCGGACATTCACATTATATCATGCCACTCACTGCATGGCCCCGGTGTGAACACGCTCGGACAACCGCTCGTTCTCATTCAACATCGCGCGCCTGACGAGGCTCTGCGCAAAGTCGAAACCGTCCTGAGCTGTTTCCGGTCCAAATATGTCTATCTGACGGCCCAGGAACACGACCGCATCACGGCCGACACACAGGCTGTAACGCACGCCGCCTTTCTGTCCATGGGCAAGGCCTGGCACGCCAACAGCCAGTTTCCATGGGAGCTAAACCGCTACGTGGGCGGCATCGAGAACGTCAAGATCAACACAATGCTCCGCATCTACAGCCAGAAATGGCACGTGTACGCCGGGCTCGCCATCCTGAACCCCGAAGCCAAACAGCAAGTCGCCCAGTACGCCAAGAGTGTGACGGCGCTGTACAAGCTCATGCTCGAAGGTGACCTCGAGGGCCTCCGCAGCAGGATCTACGCCGCTCGAGAAAAGGTCTTTGGTGGCACGACGACGACGACGAGCTGGGAGAGCCGTCCTCTGATCGAGCCCTCCATCCTGTCGTCCTTTTCGCTGGGAAAACCCACCGATGCGCCCCCCCGGCCGAACAATCATCTCAGCCTGCTCGCCATGGTGGACTGCTGGGCTGCGCTCAACATTGTGCCCTACGATCACATGCTCTGCAGCACGCCGCTGTTCCGGCTGCGGCTTGGCGTGACGGAACACCTCTTCCGCGACACGACCCTGCTGGATGCGGCGTTGCGGACCGCCGTGGAAGACAAAATGTACCGTAGCGATGACCTCGAGTTTACATTCGCGGCGAGGGGCTGGGCGGAATGTGTGGGCCTAGGCCATTACGAGACGTGGGAGAAGCGCTTCGTCAGTACGCAGGCGTTCTTTCAGCCTCGATTTGCGGAGGCGAAGATCGTGTGTGACCAGATGATGAGTAAGGTGCTCGAGGGTTTGAAAGATGAGGATGCGCCACGGTCGACTGTGTTACAGGACCAGACATGATGTATGCTGGCCCAGCGGCATTGGTGTGTTTTCGCAGGCATCGAGTCTAGATTGTGCTTGCCTCGGGAGATTGTTATATGCATATATGCCACGGTCGCCGTCTTGAAGAAGAAACATGTGTTGCGTGGTCTAGTTCAAGGCGCGTGTACGCGTGTGGACACCAAGAAATCACTGTGTAAATACGATAGGAGCATGATAATTTAATGTTTCGTGAAGACTCAATCATGTCTAATTCCTGCGCTGCTTTCGTGAAGGCATCCTGCCATGAGGGTGTTTGATACCAGAGCACAAGTTAGGCCATCATGAGTTGTGAATCGCGATCCGGCTTGTGCGTCGCTGGGGGCTTTAGGTACCTAGCTAGCGCTGGCGACAGGGCCCCTGCTGTCAGGACTCAGCCAAGCAAGCCACTGTGCTCCAACCTCCCCGCGTGTTTCTGGCCCAAGGTTGTCTAATTGCGCCATGTAAACAAATCCATTGGCCATCCGTTGGCGCTGTTGGCGCAGCTTCAACACGGTAACACCCCCGCCACCTCTCTCCGCAACCTCATCGGTCTTCGTTCCCATCCCGTCATCGCTTCCCGTCTTCCGTCGGCTGGCATTGTCCGCCTCCTCTCTCTGCATTCCTCGCCGTCACCCGTCACCGTCACCGTCACCCTACACAATTCGCCAGTTAATACTCTGGTGCCGTTTCGTGTCGCCGCCTGGAATACAAACTCCGCCTGGGCCCTTCACCTCACACCATGTCGGTCAAGTTCGAACGAGACACCTTGCGGCAGACGGCGCAAAATGTCCTGCCCAGCGCTGTTGCTCAGGGAAAAATCCCGGGCACGAGTGGCAAGCATCCGCTGGCCGAGCAGGTTGGCACTGCACTGACGGGTGGTATGAGGAATGCCGGTACCAAGGGTTATCTTGCTGTATGTTGCTGTGTCGTCCTGAATTATGTTCTTATCGTCCGGAGGACATTTTATACGAGCCTCTCTGGAGACATTTGGCTGACCCGCCGTGTTATCCGCCAACTCGAATAGGCCTACATCAAGCAGCTCGAGTCGAATCCCCTGCGAACAAAGATGCTCACGGCTGGATCCCTAGCCGGCGCACAAGAGCTCATCGCCTCATGGCTCGCCAGAGATCGCAACAAGAATGGCCATTATTTCACCTCCCGGGTTCCCAAGATGGCAGCATACGGTGCCATCGTCAGTGCGCCCCTGGGGCATTTCCTGATTTGGATATTGCAGAAAGTCTTCCGGGGCCGTACCAGCCTCAAGGCCAAGGTGATGCAAATCATCATTAGCAATCTCATTGTACGTGGCGCGTTTGAAATCATACCCTTCCCTCTCCTTTTGAAAAAGAAAATGTGGCGGCACACTAACGAAATGGGACTTCCTTTATCTTTTGTTCTTGGATAGATTGCGCCGATCCAGAACAGCATCTACCTGATCGCTATGGCCCTCATTGCCGGTGCTCGCACATACCACCAGGTGCGGGCGACCGTCAAGGTCGGCTTTTGGAGAGTCATGCGCGTGTCTTGGGTCACGTCGCCAATCTGCCTGGCCTTTGCGCAGAAATTCCTCCCGGATCAGCTCTGGGTGCCCTTCTTCAACGTCGTCTCCTTCATCATCGGAACGTATATCAACACTGTGACTAAGAGAAAGCGTCTCGCTGCTCTTCGCAAGAAGCATTTCGGGGAGAGCCGCAGTGGTCGTGCCGACGATTATCCTACTATGGGTGGCAACCCACCGTACTAGGTGCCCTCTGAGATAGATGCCGCCTGATTCTCTTGAAAGTATAAATGCGGACGTGCTCTGGATTTTTTTTTTGACACGGGCAGTGACAGAGCGAAATCTTCTGGACTGTGTGAGCTGAGGTCTTGTCTAGCAGATCTAAACAGCAGCGCGCGCCTGCTGCTGAAAGCATCAAAAAGGCCGGCCGCATAGCAGATGGATATTTGGCGCAAATTCTGGGCGGACGGGGAAATGTGTAGGTAATGACTGTTCGGATTCGCGTTTCTGTACACAAGTCTGTGCCACTCTTGTTTGGGTTTTGGTTTCTCTCATGATGTTTCGGGCTTCTTTTTTCAGTCTATTCTCGCTGGCTTGAACTCAGTTACTTCAAGTCGTCCCTGGAATGATTGTACATGATCTACGATGGCTCCTTGGACGATATCTAACTACATGTGGGTTTACTTTGGTAACTTCCTCTCTTTCAACCTGAAACTTCACACATTCTCGCCTGTTGCGTGAATAGCTCCAGGGCTGCTATCGTTAAAGGCATATATCGCCCTCTGTCTGCCTCTTCGCATCTAAAAGCTCTCCTACTGAGGCAGTGATATCTTAATCTCGCGCGATCGAGGTCCCATAGTAACATTGTAGCGATCGATGCCGTCGTCTGGTGTGAGTGGGATTGCTCATGCTCGCGAGGCGTGCCACGTGCCCTGTCAAGCCTGGGTGGGAGTCGTCCCAAGCCGGGTTGAAACGCATTCATGACACGTAGCCATGGTCGCGGATCGAACTATATTCGCCTTCGCTTTGCCAGGCATGGGGTCTAGACGTACCAAGAATCTCCCAATTGTACACACTCCTCAAGGGTCATTCCAAAGAGAGTCCACGTCTTCGGCGTATCTCACTGCGCAGGCCTCACAACATTCTCAGCCTCCTCCCCAGTATCAACCATGAAGGTTGGGCTCCAATACTCCCATTCCCCATCCCCCGTCTGCATATCAACCCACAGCATCCCCTCCGCCACCAAATCATCAATCACGGTTCGAGACCGCGCCCGATCCCACGCCAGATTCTCATGCAACATACTCACTGTCACATACCCAAGCGCCTGCGCAGCCTCCACCGCCGACGCCTGATCACTGCTCAACTCCCGCGGCACACTCCGTATATACTCCTTATGACCCACCCGCACAATACCATAACTCCCACCTAGGGGATTCAAAGTCCCAACCGCCCGCCGGACATCATCCTCGGAAATACCACCGCTGCCGCTACTATTTCCACCTGCTACGCCCTCTGCCCCCCCCTGCGCAAGCAACCGTTCTCGCACCTCCCGCAGCCCAATCAACCCGCCGTTCTCGCCCCGCGTGGCACTACACATCTCCACAATACGCACCGCCAGCCCAAAATAAAAATCGTGGACCGTCTTGCCTAGCAGCTGCGCCCAGATAGAGCTCCCTCCTCCTCCTGCACCGTTGCTGCCGCTGCCATCGCTGTTGCTGCTGCTACTGCTGGCTAGGGGATCGATACCGATAGCGGTGCACATGCGCGCAAACTGCGCTCGGAAGGCCGGATCGGAGCGAATATCCTTGGCGTGCGTTTGAGCGAATTGCTGTAGTAGAGAGCGGAAGACGGCTAGTTGTGTCTCGAGGGCTTGCGCGTTGTTGGCTCGGAGGGAGGAGCCGTGGGAGGCGTAGTGGGCGGAGGTTAGGCGGGATCTGTCGAAGGCGCCGATGCCAACGCCTTTGCGGGACATGTTGACATGGTGAGGGGGCTCGAGATTAGATTGACACGCTTATTAATGTTCTCTTCTCTTCCTCTGGTCTTTCGAGCGGGGGACCTGAGGTGTGCGACAAATCTGGCGAGGGCAGCGCCGTGGTGTTGATGAATGGAGGGGGAGAGGTCGAGCCGCGAGGAGGTGCCTGACGTTGCGGTTGTTGTCGTCAAAAACTGGGCCGCGGGGATGTGGACCGGGAGTCTCGGAGTGACGTATGTACTGGCAACTGTTGGGTGAAAGGCACACAATGCAGCCTAGCTGCTTGTTACTTACTTCTACCACAGAAGCGCCGCCGTTCGGTGTTATGTGTTGGAACTTAGTACGCAAATTTATAATGCCAACAGTGCCAAGTGAAGAAACTCTCTCCCTTGGACAATGCATTCTAAGCTTATGGGTGGTCGTCAGGGCGGCTCATCTATAAAAAACCAGCAGAGATGGACAGTGGCAAATCCCGCCGGTACACCAGGAACAAAATTAAATAAGGAAAACACCAGACGTATTAATACGTCTCGATCCTATGTCTAGTATGTTCGCATGTGAACGAATTCTGATCGTGAGCTTTGTTTACGCCCAACCTCCCTTTGCGCTTATAATTTCGGCCTTCCCACCAGCACACCCCCCTGTGCACTCTAGTCTTGTCTGTTGTCATCAGTCATAGGCTCGTAACCCAAAATATAAAGTCAAGGAGTTTCCCTTATCCTATACAACGGTTTCTCTTTGCCCCTAACATCCTTTCGTGCCGCTACTGACCCCAGCACCTCACCACGCGGGCTCATTCGCCGATAGTAGCACGTTGAAATAATCAACTCGATTTATTGCGTCTGACACTGCGCCTGGCCATCGTCCGCTTCTTCGTCCTCCCACTCGTTAGACCGAGGGTCATTGGAGTTTTCACCCATCTAAGACCAGTGTTAGTCAGATTCAGCGTCCGGAACTTTGAGGTCGTTGGAAAAAAGTAAGGGAATAGAAAGATGCCTCATCTGACGTCGTACCTTTTCTATATCAGCGTCATCTTCATAGTCAACCTCATCGATTTCCTCAGCTTGGATAGGTGCTGGTGGAGGCGGCAGAATCTGTTGCAATGCTGCGTAGGATGCCTCGTCATTCAACCAGTCGTCCTCGGGAAATTTGACTGAGACAAGAAGGTAGAGGTCTCCTCGGGCGTCCCCTCTCTTCATGGGCATACCCTCTCCACTGACTTTGATGCAGTCACCAGGTTGCAGGATTTTGCCGCGTGCTCGCTTGATATGAATTCCTCGTCCGTCAAGATGCTTTACAACCACGCGGGAAAAGCCAGTCAAGGCTTCGGCCAGCGTTATTGTCAGGTCTGCCGACAAGTCGTTACCCAATCGTGAGAAGGTTTCGTGATGCTCTTCGACCAGTGTAAAGACAATGTCGCCAGGTATTTGATCAGGATACTGATCAGCTTCTCCTTCGAGCACAATCCGCTCCCCCTGCATGGATCCTCGAGGAATGTACAACTCCAACGCCTTCTTCTCCTGCGTCGTTCTCTTGCCCTTGCATTTCTTGCAGCGATCTTTTTCCTTGAACACTTGCCCCGACCCTTGGCAGTGGTCACACAGTACTGTTTCGCGTCTCATCATGCCGGGTCCAATCTGTCGGATGGCTTCGACCATGCCATTGCCCTTGCATCTTTCGCACGTGGCTGACTTGGCTTTTTCTTTGCCTCCGGAGCCTTTGCACTGCCCACATAGAACCTGCTTGTTGGCGGCGAACTTGACTGTCTTGCCCTTGTATAGCTCTTCCAGAGTGACCTTGTATTCTTGTTCCTCGTCGGGACCCCGTCTCGGCCGTTGTGGCCCACCTGGCCCACCTGGCCCGCCGGGACCGCCGGGACCGCCGGGACCGCCCATGTTGAAGCCAAACATTTGCGACAGGATGTCGTTCAGGTCGACTTCAGGGCCGCCAGGACCTCCGCCACGAGAGGGATCAAATGCGGCCATGCCGTGGGTATCGTAAAGGTGTCGCTTCTGCTCATCGCTCAGAATCTCGTACGCTTGGGTAATTTCCTTGAACTTGACTTCGGATTCTTGTCGCTGCTCCTCGGGGACCTTGTCGGGGTGGTATTTCAGAGCGGCCTAAAGGGATATCAAGGTCAGCCCATACATGGCGGCGGTTCATGGATCATTTACCATCCCCAAGCGGCCTAATCTGCGAAACGTACCTTACGATAAGCCTTCTTGATCTGCTCTTGGGATGCACCCTGGTCAATCGAGAGAAGACCTATTATAGCAGAATTGGTGAGCAAACAAAGCAACTTTTTTTTAACGAATGTATTGCTCCTTGGAACAGAGAAACTGCAGAGTAAGGCACACGTACCATAGAGGTCAATCTCCTCCTCGCCCATAGATCCAAACATTTTGCAGGACTCGTGGGTTTGAAGCTGGAGAGAGAAGAATTAAGTCTGCAGCCCAACGGTGTGGAGTACCGAGAGACGACGGCCGCGAGAACAACCAAAAATCTTTCGAGCGCGTCGGGCGCGCTGTGCGGGGCTGCAGTGGGTGCATGTACACTGGCACTGTATGCATGTACCTTACAGCGCTGCACACGCAGATGCAGAATACGCAGCATACAGTTAGGTACAGTACACAGTGTAGATACAGGGCAAGCAGCGAGAGGACAGGTTCTTCAGCCTCCAAAAATACTCCATTTCACCAGTCGGGTGTCTACATGCATTCATCACAAGCACCATGTGTAGTTGATACATAGGTAGCCGTTGACTCATGAGGCGCCGTCGTCGGAGCAGCAGGTGCCAGGGAGGCCACATAGTCTATCGATAAGAGATCGATAGATTGCAGCGAAAGCAGTGCATACATTATACATAGCACTGAGCAGCATCCTTTCTCAACAACCCAACCGCCGCCGGCCAGCTCAGTCAGATCGGTCAGCTATATAGCGGCTGATCGGACTCGACTTGGACTGCTGCAGAGAATTACCATAATCACAGCTCATTATGCTTCTCTTTTCCAGGGCGACGTCGCGGCCGAGCACTAGGACGCTCTCGACATCGGCTTATACGCCCTCAACCTCATTGTTGTGCCATCACCACACGGCCAGGTGGACTCCAATATGCTCAAAGTCACGAAGCTACCACAAAGTCCAGAGACCTTCAGAACCCGTTACCGCCGCGTCTGGCCTCACAGCATTGACGCATAGGAACAAGGCCTTCGAGAAAAAGGATATGGGAAGATCTGCCAGAGCCGAGAGTATGATTTTGGGCCAGGACCGGCGTCTTCCCATACGAGCTCGGTTCGCTCCGTCTCCGACTGGTTATCTCCATGTAGGCTCTCTAAGAACCGCACTGTTCAGCTACTTGGCGGCAAAAGCATCCAAGGGCGGCGCCTTTATCTTGCGTCTCGAAGACACTGACCAGGTGCGGCAGCGAGATACGAACCGAGCTTTGTTTGTTTCAAGCAGACAACGTTAACCAGACATGTATAGAAACGCTTGGTCCATGATTCAGAGGACAGACTAATCCAGGAGCTCAAGTGGGCAGGGCTGCAATGGGACGAAGGGCCTGATTGTGGCGGCCCGTACGGCCCGTACAAACAAGTGCGCTTGCCTCAATGTTGCCCCGCGGACTTGTCGTGGATTTTATAGAGCTCGTACTGACTTCGCTACTAGTCGTTAAGGCTTGATATTTACAAATCACACGTTCAGACACTGCTTGACCGCGGCCACGCCTATCGTTGTTTCTGCACCTCGGAACAGCTGGAAAATCAAAAACGGGAGCTGCACGAGGCAGGCAAGTCCACCGCATATCCTGGGACATGCCGTGCTGTTGATACCACCGAGGCAGACATGCGTGCCAGCAGAGGAGATGCCCATGTCGTGCGATTAAAAGGTGATACCTTTGGGAGGCCAAATTTCTGCGATGCCGTCTATGGCCCCTTCCAGAAAGCCCACGCGGAAGAGGATTTTGTGCTTCTCAAGTCTGACGGCTTTCCCACTTATCACCTGGCCTGTGTGGTGGATGACCACCTGATGAAGATCACGCATGTTATTCGCGGGGAAGTGAGTGCGCCCAAAAACAAATACGCGACATATCACCAGGAACGACATCAGACATCCGTTACCACATGACTTGGTCGCTTTTTTCGGGTTCTGTTTGGCTAACGCATGCATGCAGGAGTGGCTGATATCCACGCCCAAGCACCTGGCTCTATATCAAGCATTTGGTTGGGAGCCGCCCACATTTGCCCATGTAGGGCTGTTGTCCAATCCAGATGGGACCAAACTGAGCAAAAGGGACGATAGCGTCGATGTTTCTACGTATCGAGACAAACACGTCTTTCCCGTGGCCTTGTTGAACTGGGTTGGCAACCTGGGCTCGTCCTTCAAGTCCGTTTCTTATCCTCTTCTGAAAATCTCAGATTTGGTCAATGCTGTATGTCACGGAGTCACCCGCCAACATTCCCATTTTCAGACAAGCGTGGCAAAAGGAAATCGATCCGTATGCTGATGGCCTCTCTCAAATCACAGTTCACGTTCCACTTCACCCGCGGTGCCATCAAGCTTAATGCTAAGAAGCTCGACCACATTCAAGACCAGTATCGAAACGCGTTGCTCAGGGCAACCAATCCGCAAATCCATGGAAATGAGCTGGAAGAGTGCATGATTCGCGAGTACATCACTAAACCTGTGCTTCAAGAATTGCGCTTAGTGACAAATGGGCAGAGCGAGAAGATGCAACTACTACCGGAGTCATGGCGCGATGAGCTCATCCTCGTTCCCGCCTTATCCGACCTCGAAAGCAGTAGCGCTGAAGAATACATTTTCGGTATTGCTGGAACCGCACGCGGGGGCTACATGACCGTGGATTCGCTCCTGCAGCGCCATCCCTACCTCGCCTGGCAAGTGCCTGAGAATATGTACACTCAGTCCCTCGCCTCATACACGCCTGATCAACGCGTCATTCAAGCACTAGAGGGGGTCCTTGAGAAACGTGAAATGTGGGAGTACGATGACCAAGGCAAATTACACATTACGAACGCAATCCGGACCGCCCTCGAGAATGAGAGCATTGACAAGCTACAAGTGTACAACACGCTGCGTCTGATTGGGGCAGGTAGACACGACGTAGCTTCGCAAAGCAGTGAAAATATGTTTATGAGTCTGGGGCGCGATGAGTGGCAGCGCCGCACGGATATCGTCAAAAAATTACTTCGTGGTGGCAATGATGCTTGAGGTTGACGAGACACCCATGACTCTGCGGCTCTGATTCTGACAACAGGGAAACTCGATTGTTTTGATGCATTATATGATTACGGTGCAAAGGTCTTGGCTACTACCTACGACTCTCAGTACAGAGGTCGATGAAGCGGAAGACTAGTCGCAATGGCTGAACTTTGTAGAGTGTACGATGCACGGAAAGTCTAGATGATTGTACATATAATTCTACTTGTATAACATGATACAACATTCAATGGGTGCTCATCAATCAAGAGGAAGATGACAAAATTGTCATGTCGTTCCTCAGTGTGAGGGTCGCCAGGATCCAAAAGCATATTCGACGCGACATTAAACAGAAAGAGACGTAGATGCCATTTCCACAAATAACAACCCCCAGCGTGGAATTGCCAGAATGTACAATCACGTGTAGTACGACTAGAAAAGCAATGTCTTGAAAGTCTCGAAGTGAACATGTATTTTGAGCTTAATGCACCGTGGACTCAGCGACGAGTAGTAAGCTGTAACACAAAATTGCACATACAGGAGCACCCTGTGAAAGCTGCAGCTATTTTCCATGTCGTGAATCCTTGTAAAACGATGCTGCGGTGATACATGCACGCACGCTCAGTGCTGTGGTACGTACAGCACGAGGTGGCTGCTTACCATGTGGTGCCATGCTTTGCTTACTTTAAAGCCAAAACAAGTAATCCATGACTACCTATGAAGCCGAAACACTCAAGAGAAGAAGAAGAAAGAGCACATGGACCGTGAAAAAACGTGTTTCAGTGGTGCTGGCAATCAGAGGGTGAGCACATTACCTATTGTAGAGGATCGAGGATCAAGGTCATGGAACCAGGAAGACACATCTTATTGCCGATAGGCATATCTCTCTATAGCCAAATAACAATAGTTAAGACAAAATACAACTTTATATGGATATCAAGGTTATAATCCTATCAAGATATCTTCTTGCGTTGGCTACTAAGGTCAAGGGCTTGGATAGATAAGACAGTAAAATCCCCCATCTTCTGACTACCCAGGTCAAAAATTCGTTTCTAGTCTAGTATTCCGACTACTCAATGTGAGTGGCCGCCTGCTAAGACGTAGATCTCTAGTCACAAACGAAGAGAATATGGATCAGGCGCGGTCATGTCAGTGGCATGGTCTACTTAATATCCGACTTGCACGAACTTCGGCTTTCGTAACCTTCTTTCGTAGCACACTGATCGCAGCGGCGTTCAGTGTCTCTTCTTTCAGAATCCTTGCTGATCTGCGTTTGGACTTTGCAAAGACATAAAGTTTCACCGTATCATCTATCCAGGCCCCTTGACCTCGCTAGTCAACAAAAGGAGGCATCATAACAAGAATCTAAACTTGTTTGTCGTACTAGTGCTGTTGTGTTGCTGAACGCTGTCTTCTATTCGTTACACCTAATGTAACCAACAGCACGAAAACGAAAGAAATGCATAGGCTGTAGGCAGGGCTGAGCGCACATGGTGATCGTGAGCCCACCAGGGGATCTAGAGTACCTAGTAAACGACACCGCTCATCGCTCGTATATGTGTTTTTGGATTCATCAAGACCAATCCGGATCTTGGACGATTCTTTCTCGACTTTGAAAAATTATTCGATTAGACGTTAAGGTTCGAAGTGTAAATAAGAGTTCGATGTGATGTAGAGTGTGGGCGCTGAAAACATTGCGACCACGACGCAGGGTATATGTATATATATCTATAGTTCAAAAAGCCAAACCTGAATCTTCGGTTAGTGCGTCAATTCTCAATGGCACCCGGCAAGTAATAGTGAGAAATTGCAACAATTGTAGTACTAGCACGAGAAATGATTGTATTGTTCAAATTCAAGGGGATCTTGCCACAAACCTCCATTTTGGCAACACTGGCCCCCTGTCTCTGCGCCAGACTTGTTGCACTTTGTACGGCCATTTCTAGGTCGTCTTGATCGCCGACAGTAATCATGTCCCCTCCAGGCATGTCCTCGTCTTCAATCTTCATTTTGAAGCGCCGCTTTAGTCCGAACTTGTCTGTTATCTTAGCAACAAAGTCGGTATATTCTATCGCAGTATCGACCATGATGTAACGAATGTCGGCAGCGTGGACTTTAACGCGCGCGTGACGTACTTCCGAGCCACCGTTTTTTTCGTGATATTGAGGTGATGGCACAGAATGTAACGAGGGATGGCGGCCGTCCCTCGATATACGTCCGTTGCTAACACCACTCCCTGGGTATATATTATACAGCATGGCTCCATCGGCCTCGCCCACTTCCTCGATCGGTCTGCTGGGACGTCGGTGCCCGTATGAGAAATCTCTTCTGTGAAACCCCTGTGATGATACAGAAGACGTGGCTGATATTCCTGCGTGGACGTCTTGAGGTGACGGCGACTTTTCATATTGGCGGTTCGAGCCTTGTGTTTGAATGCTAAGCGTTGAGGTGATTGCCCTTGAACCATTGCGAAGAGAGCTTCCCCGGCTGTGTCGGACTGTCTCCGGAGGTGGTGTAGGCGGGGGCATGTTGCAATTGACAGGTATCTCCAGCAAATCTCGTTTGACGAGATTTGATGCGGCGAAAGAAGTACTGCTCACTGGCCGGCTATCCTGGGCCTCGGATTTTCTAGCCTGAGGTTGACAATCAGTCGGCTATCAAAGAAGGACATCAACAGCAAGCAAACAGCGTAATGCGACGCACATTCATCATCTCAAAGCCTGCGAATCCCGTAAAGGCATTGGACCCATCTGAAGCAGCGATAAGCTTAGCCTTGCCCAAGTAGTCCTTCGTCTTCAAATTTCGAACCTTGGCTTCATTGGGACGGTATATTACGCCCACGGGAATCGAGAAAACCGTGTATCCCTATATCTCGAAGAGTCAGCTGAGATCAGCGTTGTACCAACAGCGAAGAGCGGAGAATAAGCTTCTTCTTCTTTTCTCTATTTCTCTTCCCTACCTTAGCCTCCTCACATATTGCCTCGTCAATAACATCATGCTCTTGTACAATCTTTTCTTTCGCAGCATAAAATAAATCATTCATACCGATGTCTCGTTGTTGTAGATTGATATAGCATAAACCGCGGTTGTAAAGTACTTCGCAGGAATACAGTCTGAATAATAGACCCAATTGTGCATAGTCGATGACGGTATTGCCTCGCAAATGTTCGAGTGCGGTGTTGAAATTGATGAGTGCCTCGTTGTAATTGCCCAAAATGAAATTAGATACGCCTTGCTGGAAATGGGCGATGGCTAGATATCGGTCGAGAGAGATAGCTCGTTCATAGCACTCGACCTGTGATTATGTAAGTAAAAGTATTTCAGTTCCATATCCCGCGAGGTCGGAAGTTTTTTTTTGGTTGCTTTTGGTCCCGTAGCCGCAGACTTGCTAAGCCATGGCTATGCAGAGCACTGAGATGTAGTTCCTACTTACAGCTTTTTCGTGTTCACCCAATGTAGCGTGTATGACACCCATATTGAAGAGGATCTTGCTTGTATCACATATTTTTTCAAATTCTATCAACGCTTCACGGAAATCACTGTTATTATATCGATCCAGGGCCGCGACCCATGTCTCAATTTCCTAGGGAGAAACCAAATGTTAGGAAATTAAGCCAGAGTGCACTATTCATGTCATGGCATGGATCACCCACCAGCTTCAATGACATGCTAGTCAACGTCTCCAACATACGCCCGTGGTCGATGCGATGGGAGCTCTGAAAAGCAACGACACCGAATGCCCAGCTCCCTCAGATGGGAAATGTTGGCAGCGGTTACTCTCGCCTCGTTGCCAAGTATGTGTGCTATTTTTTTAACAAACGGCTTCAGAATGTGAGGCAAGCGTGTGAACGCAGTTGCTGCAGTCCCACACGCAGCGCCCAAAGACAGGTACCTCCACGAAAGATGAGCTGAAGCAGCGGACGAATGGAGCCAGTCTTGGCAAATCGAAACGACCTAGGTAATATACGTAGTGTTGGCCCCTGCTTGAATCTGGGCTGGCCTACCCGTGAATAGCGCGGGAAACGGCAGCAGGATGCGAGAGGATGAGAAAGGCGAAAGTGGCGGCTGAAGGTGAAGATGCTCTCGACTTGTTGCTCTGTATTGCCGTAGCAGCCTCCCGGACATATCGCAGACATGAGACCGCAGCTTCAGAGATTGTTTACGGAGCTGCAGCACTTGCAAGGCGTTGTTGCAGCCACACCGCGATTCTGGGGCGTGAAACGTGATGTTTGCGAGATCGATTCAATGTTGGACCGGGACACAGAATGGCATCCAACCAGCCTATCGGTGCTCTGCTGGAGTTGGGACTAGCTTCTTTCGGCGTTATGTTGAGAGGCTGATGAACAAGCCGCAATGGCTAGAACACTAAAAGACCGACGGGTGACGCGAAATGACAAGAAACAGAGCCAACTTTGGAAGAGAAGAGAAGAGAAGAGATGGACGAATAACTGCTGCAGGTTGGGTGTGAGTGGATTTGGCGACGTGAATGGGCGCTCGGGGCTGGCCGGCCGAAGGGGTGCGGGCTCAGCGTCCAACCCAAAATGTTCAACCCAAAATGTTCAACCCAAAATGTTCAACCCAAACTTGTCAAAACCCAAAATCCCAATCCCGATCCCAAGATGATTCAAGTGCCTCCAAGCCGAGATGGCGCCGCCGGGATTGGGGATGATAAACAAAGTACATATCGAACAAGGACTATGTAGTTCACGGTGTACCTATTCCATCCTCTCCGCCTCTGTTCCCTGGGCCGCCTGGGCGTTAGCCGCCAGCAGCAGTTCTGAATCAATCCATATACGAACAACTCTGTCGCCGTGGCCCCTTGAATTGATGCTTCGTTAGGACTGAGGGTCCATCCGTGTGCGACAGAGACGACGCAGCATGAATTGCAACATGGAACCGCGCGCTGAATTTTGATGGGTGCGTGTTAGGTACCTACCTCCTATGCACATACAATGGTACTAAGTACGGAGTATGACGATGGGGGAGGCGAAGGCGGGTAGGCGGGGCAGCAAAGAGCAAAGCAGGGGTCAGGGCCCTGGCCCCTGATGCTAGGCTTGATCGACGACAACCAGCCATGTCGACTGTATCGACCGCCATGGGCTCGAGCCTTTTGTCAACGTCTCAAAGCATGGGTAGGTAGGTACCTATGTACCTCATAATAAATCTCTGGATCGTGCCGATACGCTCTTCCAGAAACCAGCGTTGGCCAAGTTGGAAGAAGCCGCTCAGCGCTGTCATGGGCCAGTGACGCCATTGTGGGAGAGTATGGAAATACTCCGTACGCCTCAAGGAATTTACCAACTGCCTCAACGCTTTACCCGATTCGGACGTCGCAACTCACCGGCACAAACCTGCATGTCGAGGTACTTCTTTCGATACATTGGAGTACGTTACAGTTTTTCTTTCAGTCGGGACGCACGTATCCCGCTGTACAATCCTGTGCGCATAGATGCTTCTCTGGGATTCTCAATGCCAATCGTAGCCAAGTTCTCACATATTAAATCTATCTACTACACATGTCATTTAATACGCAATGCATGACGCCTCGCACGAGGTACCGCGTGTGTTCAGCCATTTCAGCAGGCTAATCAGCTGCTTCAGGGCCCTCGTATGCGGAATCAGAAAACGCTTCGCTCATCAAGATTGGGGCATCTCACCTCGTGGGCGAGGGTGCCCGTCCAGGCTTTCAAAACATAATATGCGATGTCTTCAAACAGAGATAGATAGACAATCTTTCATTGCCATTGGAGAGCTGGAAGAGAAATGCACGCCTCATGTTTCTACAGACACAATCAGGAGGCACCTTAAGAAACCTGGCGTCAGAGGGTCATGCATTGCAAAGCCGTCCGACGCCAATTTTTAACAGATGAACATTCCCTAAAAAGGCTCAGATCTACTCCTTGATACCGCTTCATGCCCTTTACGTGATTTTGTCGCATTTTCATGCACGCATAAATGCTCTGTTGAGGGCGGCGCTGGACAGACCCAGATCTGGACTTGGCATCCGGGAAGTCGAAAGCGCACACTGAACTACCTAGTAAGAACGATAACATGTTCCCCAATCAATGAAATTGCCTTAGTCTAGCGTCGAAGACAATTCAAGTCAGATATGAACAAGAATACACAAAACGCGCCCGTTATAGCTGCATACATTGTCCCGATCTTCACTAAAGCAATCAGGGTCTTCTCATCGTCCTCCCAGGAGACCCCAACTCAAAGAGAGGCGGTGTGCCATGCGCCGTTGTCCGTGAAAAAATAAAGAAATATTTCCAGAATTTAATCGTGATAAAATAGTATTTACGCACTAGGTATGCCGAGTGCGTTCACACAGCTGATAAAGCCGTGATACCTATATTGCCTCAAGAAGCCAGGGGTAGGTGTGTAAGTGAAGTTTTTGCGTGCGATGGTCAATAATGAGAGAAAGTACCTCTAAAGTACAGTTACAAATGATTTCGTTGATGAAGTACTTTCACTTCCAAATCGGGCTAAGCGTTGAGGCAGTTGGCAATATCCTTGAGGCGTACTCCGTATTTCCATACTCATTGTGGGAAAATATCCGAAATTCCGATCTCCGATTTCGCGTTGGGCGTTGGGCGTTTGTCGTGGATTTTGGGCACATACCTACATACATACCCTAGGTAATATGTACATTCATACATACCGTGTATGTATGCACTTCGATTTTCAATTTCAACTTCAGTGTGTACTCCGTACAATCAGCCACTTTCTTGAAGTTTCACCCTATCGACCGAGCCAGGAACGGGAGATGCAGTGTCACCCGTATAAAGGATGTCATTATGCAGCAGAGAGACAACACGCCTTGGGATGAGTGGAGAAGTTGCCACGAATACCGCGTTTTTCCTCGGCCCCGAGGAAGACTCGCCTCGCTTCGCGGTATGCACCTATGTACCTAATGTACTTTGTCCGGCCGTACATACTCCGTATGTACCTACCATATTCCGTAGAAGGAGCCATCTTGAAGGCGCGCTGGACAAAACCGCCCATTCTGCGCTTGTAACAGGCGCGATATTGCTGTGTAACTTAATATTCTGCATGGCCGCTTCAATTACGAAAAAGCGAAGCAATTTCCAAATCTCGAATCTTAAATTTCCATCTTCAAAGACAAAGTTCTGGAGCTTCAGCCTTCCGGCGAGCTGCAGGCCGCAGAGCCACACACCACCGCTACAGTCTACGAATCATGATTGGCCGAGGCCCTGTGCTTTGGCGAAATCCCCTGCAAGCAGCAGCAGCACGAGCCGCGGCGATGCATCCGCTTCCGACCCCGTGTTGGCAACGACATGCCAAGCCAAGGTCTCATCAATTGGCAGCTAACACATCAGCTGAGAGCAACGCATACGGAGTAATGTAGCAATCTGAATTGGCATGTCACATCTATACGTATGTAGTCTCTGTCTGCCAATACATTATCAGCTCATTTGTTATCAGAGATGCGATTTTATCCTCCCACGGGCCACGGGCCGGCTAGCTAAGGTGTGGAGCAACAAGACAGGATCAACCTTGCGAAAGAGGCAAAAGAAGGACCTTTATGGACTGTCATTTCATTGATTGTAGAAGCAGGACAGAGCCGTTGTAATTCACGTGGTGTCGGGAGGCAGCTACTCGCCATTACTGCTCCATTGACGGCTGATGTGTTGATATCTTTGGCGGTGCTTAATTCGTTCTTCCTTTGCCTAGTACTTGGTCCAACTGGTATTGCCTTTCTTCTCCATGAACTACCAATCAAGCCACGATTCGTTCCCACCTCTCGAGATTATTTATTCCCATTTGGCGGCGCAATGGGGCTTAAATCTAACTCTCATAGATCACATGGCTGACGTTCAGTCATGACGAGTCCTCCCCTTCCATCTTTCCGGTAGCTCATATAGATTCGTCAACCGATGGCTTTACAAGATGAGGGGAAATACTGCGTATAATCCATTCACAGCATGCCTTTGCGGACTTCATCCTTGCGCTCCTCCCACAATGTCTTGCCTGTGCAAGAGCACACCGTCTTGTCATTATCCCAAGCGCCAGCGCTTCGGGCAACGACTCCAGCTATGGTGCTGGCATCGTTGATTAGCGGACCTGTCGTCTTGTCTTGCCGTGCTAGGACCATAGCATGCCCGATAATCTCCCAGATTTGGAAAGGGCGGTCGACAAAGATACTCCCTCGGCCGTCTTCGCCAACATCTACCGTGCCTAGGATGCCCTTGGCGTCTGTCTTCCCTCCGGACCATACGGCTCCTGTTGACTCAGCGCCGTCCTTGAGATCCCCATATTCGCGAATGGTGGCATAATATTTTCCGGGAACAAGTCCACGAACGGTTAAATCCACAAGACACCTCCCCGCGTTCACCTGCACAATTCGTGCTAGACCTCGAACCTTTCGGTCTTCGTGATCATCGGGCATTTCAGCTTCATCCGCGAAAGACTCAAGAATACTCACTGCGGCACCTTGTTTTCGATCACGAGTCAGTGAACATCTCACTCACTGGAACTATGCCAAGACTTCGCTGTAAATTTGCAAGTTCGTGGACTTATACGTACTGTCAGATGCGCCGGATCCTCGCAAGATGGCATCCCTGCCTGTCGATTGGATAGCCTCAACGATGGCTGATGGTGCAGCTACATGACAGCACGATTTCTCAGTAAAGAAGCACGCGGTGTGGTTTGGACAAATGGTCCCTCCGTTGGCTCAATGACTTACCGGACCCTTCGACCGAAATTAACTGATCGGTCAGATTTCCTTGCACTTTCGTGATGCCGCCGAGCGTGTAGAGAGAATCCGAGACAGCCTTGATGCATCCATCACAAGACAGTGGAACGGCAAACACGCACTATGGTGACACGTGTTTCATCAGAATTGGGCATCAAGTGCACGTATAAGGCGGGGGCGGATGTTCAACGAAATAGACAGGTTTAATGAGAAATATGCAAGTGACAGTGGAGGATGAGGCAAAGCCCACCCCATTTACAGTATAGCGTTCATCCCGTGTATGTTCTTGTCTGCAAAGCGGAAAAGGGGATTTTCTCTCACCTGAAAAGAACCATCAACAGTCATGATTTTATCCTGCATAGAGGCATTCGAGCCGAAAGGACGTCTGTTTAATTGGCACAGAAAGCTGCGCCGGTAAATCGGGGATGCTGATGTATTGTTGCTACTAGAGACATCTTATGTCAATCGCCTGAAACGATTGCCTTGACCTGTTGTTGAATTCCACCCAACCGGCCGAGCCAGGGCTTGGCGCCAACGTGTGAAAGTCCGGGGGCAACGGCAACATCAGGTGACCACGGACGCGCAATGGAAGACGATTTTCTGCTGAGTCAGCCAGTACCTGCGTGAAACTTTCCCTCGCTCATGAAAGGACCAACCACATCTGATCAACGGCGACATCATATCGCATCATCGCTGAAGGTTCGGGACAGATTTTGCGCCGCCAATTGCTTGTAGCGACCCAATCGAATAGAGAGGAGTGTTCTGTTCATCTATTCAGGTCGTCCAGCATGTCTCAGACTATCGGACTGGTACGTTGAAACTTTCCCGTGAGAGCTTCTGGCATTAAACAGCCGCCGACTTTTGAAAAAGCCCGTCTGCTGACCCAGTCTCTTCCAGACTCGCCTCGCATACTCGCGCGTATGGCACCACGTCTCAGCATCAGCCCTTCACCCGACACTCGCCACCAAACCCAATGCCACTCCGCCCTCTCTCGGCCGACTGGCCTCGCGAATCGCCGTCATCCTGATGGGCAAGAACAAGCCCATCTTCGATCCCTCCACCGACTGCGGAGACTACGTCGTCGTTACCAACTGCGCCGCTCTGTACATGACGGGAAAAAAACTATGGCGTAAGAAATACTATCGACACAACACGCGGCCAGGAAGTCTGAAGACGGTGACGATGGATGTACTCATGGAGAAGCATGGTGGTAGCGAGGTCCTGCGCAGGGCCGTAAGCGGCATGCTACCCAAGAATAGACTGCGCGACAAGAGACTTGCGCGGTTGAAGGCATTTGAAGGTGACGCTCATCCGTACAAGCAGAATCTGGTGCGGTTCGGCGGCGTGGTCGTGGGTAGTGAAGGGTGGGAGAAGGCTATGGAAAACATTCGAGAGAATAATAAGCAGCGGTTATGAAGTGCTAAAAACGAAAATAGACTATCATGAGCTGTGAACTACTTGTACTTTTTAGGGGGCTTTCTTTTTTTCTCTTTTTTTTTTTGGCGCACCAAGGCCAGCCTGCGACGGGCAGCACGTTGCCTTTTACATATGGCAACACTATCATCAATTTCACAATGTTCAAAACATACTTATCATCTTGGCTTAATTGGTTATGCCACAGTGATGGCCTAGCTATGTTTTCACCACAAAGTTTCGCTCGAGGAGAGTACACAAGTAAGTGTCACATTTCCGTTCTATCTACCAGCCCCCTCGGGCATGTGAGTTGAGCTTATGTCCACGTGCATAACGCACGATGAGCTATATCACCTCTTCATCCTTCCTCATCGCACACGCGCACAGTCCTACGTAAGTGCAGCGGAATGCTATGTATACGTCTATGTCTGTACACCTTTAGGCCATGACAGGAACCGCAAGCACTGTGTGGCAGTACTACGCCCTGCAGGTTTTCCCCGAAAAACTTACATGAATCACGAGTCAACCTTATGGCGAGAAACCTCGCATTTGATGAGGCCATTCGGGGAAGTTTGAGGGACGTACACCTCGGCATCAGCGCCAAGATTCTTGAGGCCCTTGTGCCAACTCAAATCTACGTCATGGTTTGCAATCAAGGATTGTCAATACGAGAGATGGGGATTGTAATCATATCTCTAGGGGGGAAGACGGACAAACAAGAAGCAGAAGAAGAAAAAGAGCGTACCAAGTTCGAAGTTGTGCTTATTTGGTAGTGAATAGGCAACACTCTCTGTATCAGGGACAGCCTCGAGAATCTGCTCGCTCATCTTGTACATCGTGTTTTGAACACTAGCACTGTCGTCATGGGCAAAGAGCTTAAGCGTGATTTCTCGAGCAGCTTCCCAGGCCTTGTCAAATTTGGGCGCGTCGTGCTCGACAGCCTCGAGGTCGGCCAAGGTGCTCCACTTCCAGCTTGCGTCTACGTCGGTGGCCAAGATGCGATCCCAGGTCTCGGGCAGGGTGGTGTACTCGTCGCGAATAAAGCCGTGGAAGGCGGAGCCGGTTGTCTTGAGCATGGAGAGTCCCGCGATGGTGCTGGTGATGTCAATGCCGTGCTGGCGGCTGACACGGGCCTGGACGTTGCGCGTCTCGCCGGCATCCTTGATGAAGCTGTGGGGATGAGGCTTCCCGTCGACATCCATCCGATTCCATCTGTGGGTGACGATGTTGACGTTGGCCACATGGATGTGGCTGTACTGCTGGATAAAGTGGTTGCCCAAGACAGAGGCAAACCGCTCCGGTGGATTGACGGGATGCTGCTTGGCGGTGATGAAGATGGTGTTCTTAATGGAGTCGGTGGCCACCACGACACTGTTGTCGGCGTGGGTGTAGGAAGTCTCAATGTCACCTTCGAGGAGACAGCAGACGGTCATCTCGGTGACATTCTGAAGGCCGGTTGCCTCGTCACGGTTGACTTTGAGAAGACGGACATTGTCCTTTCCATAGCGGGCGGCGGACACATACGGCATGATTAGGCTTCGTCTCTGGGCTGTGTGTGTTCGAGAAAGGGGAGATGAATCAAACTTGGCAGCGTGATCGCGGGGGCTACATGAGTCTTATGTACCCATTGGCAGGTTTAAAGACGCGCAGCGACGGGGTGCCCATGAGGAATGCTGCTGCCGGCCGGCTCGCTCCCCCAATGAGGCGGCCCAGGTACCGCGTGGCTTGCATATGATCCGATACCGCCGAATTCCCAGCTGCATTATCGGACGCTTGCGGTGCTTTGCCCTTGTCGCGGCGGTTGCGATAAGCACCGTCAGCCTTCAGGGCCAGTGATGGGATCCAGTCTCCGTGAATGAAATGCATTTCACAGGGTCACTGTGCGGCATCAGTTGCTTCCTAGTAGGTGTCAATAGCCTGCGCCCGGGGATAGAAGCCATCATCATCCGGAGAAGGCCGCGTCCTGCGGCTTTTTTGTGTGGGCTGGCTGGCTGTACGGTCCAGGCAGTGGCTGGCAGCTGGCAGCCCGCACACTTCTAGGTACTTTAGCGTCCGCATCGGCAGCCCGCCTTTCAGTCGTCATTTCCGTGGACCTTGTCCGCGTATCGTAAGCCTCCTGTCTCCGGCAGCTTCAACTACGTCCAGCCGCTCAGCTGCAGCAGCTTTCGTTCGTGTCACGGGAACTTCGCTTTTCTGGCCTCGGCGATCCAACGTTGTGTGTTGCTGATATCGGAAAGCGCCGGCAGGTCTGCGGCCGTGTGATGGTTGAACAATCCTACGTACCAACGTCGAGACGCAATTTCTGGGCCAAATCTTGCTGCATTTCTGCGCCCACCCCTCTGCGACTCGTCTTACAATCATTCTGCCCGCTTTCGTGAATGGTCGGCTCCTCAAAATCCAAGTTTCCCAACCGCGTTCGACGGCTGAGGCGCAGGCTCAAGCCCGTTTGCTGAGCATTCGAGACACCCGGCCGGCTTGCTTGCTCCAATGCGCCAGAGTCAATCGGCGGGCATAGGCCAGACACGACTGCAACCTCAGCATTGCCTGCGATCCTGCAACTCAAACATTCTGACCCAATCGCAGAACTCGAATGCAAAGTTATAATATTAGGGCGCGGCCCAAGTTGCCAGGAAGGTCACTCGTCCTCACCTAGGTGCTGTCTCAACGATGCCTAGCCAACCACCGTCCCAACACAATGTACAGCATTCATATCACCAGAATGCCTCTCAAAGCGGTCGGATCAGCTTGGATCGCGATGGAGGCGGACTTCAGCCTTCGAACGCCACTTCGAATCGACTTACCGCGGCGGCTTCGGTGGTTTCATTTGCCCCCCGGGGCAGCAGTCTGAATCCCACGATTGGCCCTGGAAGCTTCAGCTCCGAGCTCCGCAGTCAAATGTTGTCGAGCCGCGCAGGAAGCAAGATAGACGTGGGATCAACGTACACGGGGGGCATCACGGATAAAGTGGACCAAGGCGGTGCGGCTCCAGCCACGCAACAGACGTTGTATGGTCTGAGGGAAAAGCTGAACCGAGAAATGAAAATCAAGGAAGGAAGTGAGAATATGCTCGAAGCGCTGAACATAAAAAAGGCAAAGCAGACCAAGGAACAACGCCAGAGAGTCGAGGCCGAACTGAGCGCCAGTAACACCAGGATAAAAGAGTTGCGGCAGAGGATATCAGATACGCAACGAACGAAACCAGCCCCCCCAACCACGCCTACCAGAACCCGGACGCAGGACACAGTGCCGCATACGACTATAACTGGCCTACGCTCTCCTCCGAGCATAACAAGGTCTATTACTGGATCAGAGGATGCCGACGAGAATGCTGAAAGCCCAACATTTGCACTCGCAGAATTGCTCCAAGCACTTGAAGTGGAGGGCATGACCCCAGAGTACTATGTTAGCAGAGCAAATCAGCTCGTCGAGCTTTTCAAACGCCATCCTGCGCTCAAGTACGATTTGGTGTGGGCCATTTTTGGACTTCGAATGCAGATGATGTTGCTCAGCGAGAGCCGAGAAGTTGTAGCAGCCGGCTATCGCGTGGCTCGCTATGCCATTTCAGACGCCCCATCCATCAAGAGAATTCGAAGTTTCAATACCGATTTCTTGGTCATTCGATCTCTGAACAATTATCGCAAGGCTGATGTCGAGAGAGAACAAGCTCTCAAGTTTGTACGCGCATTTCTCGATGTGAAAGACGGTATCAAGGAAGTGTCTCGAGCTGTCGTGCGAACTATTGTGGCAGTGGCAGAGCAAGGGGAAGACAGGAGGCCAGGTATACAACCGGCCGATCAATGTCTCGATCGACTCCGTCCCATTTGTGTGGAAACACTCGCCGAGATACTCGTTCGGGACCCGCCACTGTTGATAGCATCTGGAGGTCTCGGCACGCTTTCCGAGGCGCTAGCGGAAGGAACCTACAAGTCTCCAGAGAGTTTGACCTCGGCCTTTTTGTACCTTCTGGATGCGCCGCAAAGACGCAAATACATCCTCCCAGGCTATGGATTGGACAGTGTCTTCACGGCATTTACCGACCAATTAGCTGATGCGGCGGAAGGCATGCTGAAACAAAATTCACGCGCTATTTCAGTGGCTATGAGATCGTGGTCCGGATTGATGACTCTCAGCATGTATAATTTTCGGCCAATTCGCTCTCTCATCGCAACTATACTCTTCCCTAACCCTTCGATCCGAGAGACGGTCCTCGATTTGCTCTTTTCGTTGCTTCGCATCAAACCCCCGGCATGGGCGACATCCTTCTTAGCTGGACGACGTCTGACCACCTATGGCCGCGTGGCGAATATGAATTCCGCTGCGACGCGAGATCGAAGTGCAGCTTTTGACATGGAGGAAGACTCTGGTGAACAAAGCTTCCTCGACCACTACACTGCTCTGCTTCTCGCCGTCTTGATCAAGGCCGAGCTTCTGGCGAGTTTGCTGCAAATAGCGCAAAGTGAAGAAGATGCCATGCTGAAACGAAAATCCACGCTACTAATAGGGGAAGTTCTGAAGCTGGCAAGCCGGCTGCTACCGCCTTCTTGGAGCGCTGAGTTGCAGCTACTACCCGAGCTCTTCTCTGCGGCTGCCGAAGTCAGTAATGCAGACCACTTTAATGCCTCTAGCATCGTCTATCAGATCAGTAGCGTCAGCCGCACTCTTTATCGGAGTGCGCCATCAGAGTCCTTGGCTGGGGCCCTGCCTTCCAGCGACAGCATGCGGAATTCGGGACGACTCGACGATCAACCAAGGCTGAGCAACGCTGGAGTCTCTTTCGACGACGCCACCTTCAGACAGTTGCTCATCGATTCCGGTGTGCTCAATAGTTCCAATTTTGCCAAGTGGAATTGGGAAATCATCATCAAAGTTATTGACGGACCTTTACAAACCGGTAAACGCTTGGATGAGGCGATTAAAGCATCGAAATTCATGAAACGTCTGATGAGCTTCTACCGGCCCTTTAAATACAAGTTTGCCGAGGTAAAAAACACCAAGAATACACAGAAGTATGTCAAAGCTGGGTGTGCTTTGATGCATTCATTGCTGCAATCCCCCGAAGGCATCAAATTCTTGGCGGATAGCAAATTGCTCAGGCAAATTGCCGAGTGTCTTGCTCAGTGCGATCCGGTAAGTAGCTTCGCAGCAAGAAACTAATGACAAGAATGATTTCTATAATGATCTCACTTATCCTCATCTGGGATCTCTTCCGAGCAGCAGAACTGATACTGATTGATACACGCACATAACATAGACAAGTGGCCTCACTGCTCAATATCCCATGTTCTCCGATGATCGGCTGACAGACACGCTTTGTGGCGGGTACTTTCCGATGCTGGGCGTTCTAAGTAGCGAGCCGAAAGGGTTACTCTTGCTGGAACGATGGCGAATGTTCAACATGATGTACCACATAGCGGATTTCCAGCAGCGACCCGACCTCATCAAGCTTCTTCTCTCCAATTTCGACTACGGCCTGCATGGCCATCCTCGAGTCTTGCTCTCCAAATCGCTGACCGCGGGCACCAAAGACATCCGAATTCATGCTACCAACGCGCTTCGAAAATGCACCATGGGCCCTGTCGCGGCCATGGGTGGCGATGGCGAATTGAGCGACTCGAAGTGGGCGATTCGACTTTTGGTCACTCAACTGTATGACCCAGAAATTGAAGTTTGTTCGACGGCCATAAAAATCTTGGAAAGCGCCTGCAACAAGAAGGTGTATCTAGAGTACATTGTCGAGTGCCGCCCCGCCCTGGATCATCTGGGTGAAATCGGTGCTCCTCTCTTGCTGCGGTTCTTGTCGACTTCTATCGGGTACCACTATCTGGACGGCTTGGATTACATCAGTAACGAGATGGATGACTGGTTCCTCGGTCGGAATGATTCTTATGTTGGCGTCATAGAGGCGAGTCTCGCACGAGCATTTCTCTCGGATCCAGATGACAGCAGCCATCGCATGAGTTTGTTTGACGGTACGGATACGGAGGCCGAGTTCCACGACAGTCACGTCCCACCACATTTCTATCGAGAACTGACCAGGACTCGGGAGGGATGCAAACTTTTGAGCGACAAGGGTCATTTTGAAGAGTTCGCCGCCACGATTCGCGAGCACGGCATGCAAAGCGAGGATCCAGAGCTCATCACCAAAGTCAAGGCATGTTTATGGGCTGTTGGAAATGTGGGATCGATGGAGCTTGGCGCTCCATTCCTGGAAGCTACCGATATCGTCGGCAACATTGTACACATTGCCGAGACGCATGAAGTCATGAGTCTTCGTGGCACAGCCTTTTTCGTTCTGGGCCTGATATCTCGCTCCACACATGGTTTGGAGATGCTCTCAGAGCATGGCTGGGATGCCAACACGACGCCAATGGGCACCTCTCTGGGATTGTGCATACCAAACGATCTCAGCAAGTTCTTTTCGCTCAGCCCCTGGAAGCACGTCAATGCTTCTTCGATTACGGTTCCAGAAACACAACGCACCATACAAGAGCAGCCAGCGATCCAAAAAGCCAGGCCTCCCCTGGAATCATCCGAGGTGCCTCACACGCTAAATAATGAAGATGAGCTCAACGAACGCACAATGCAGCTCATCGTCGATCTCGGCAATGTGGTCCTATACAAGAGAACGTTGATGGAACTACAACAGATCAAGCAACGGAAGCCATCTGCCTTTCGAAGCACAGATTTTTTCAAAAAGGTCATGGGCTTGATGGAATGGAACCACTACAGACTCGGCATTCGTCGGCTCGTGATTGACTTGTTCGAGAAGAATGTGATGCGCCAAATCGTGTTTGGCGATGACGATGACAGCGACAGCAGTGAGAGTGGTGGGAGTTGCGCAAGCAGCGAGGTGCATAGTCTCATGGCAGCCGAAGATGGTGGAGAGGATACTTCTGGGGATGAAAGGACAGAAAGACAGAGGAGTGTCAGCGAGCCGGTCGAGATGCGGTCTGATCTGATACCGCCGCCATTACGGGTGCAAAGATAACTTGAGGGGGCATTCTAGACCTGAAGATGCTTTTGTGTCTTGAGAGAGCGATTCTCTAGCGATGGCTCGGCAGCATGGCTCTGGGCGCAGCAGTTTGAGGGATGGCGTATTCTTGGCACGAGCCATGTGCTTTTACCTATTTTCAGTCAGTTCATTTCATGTACTTTTCTTCAACTTTTCACAGGCAATACAGCTACGGCTTCTTGCGACCTGGGACTAGGAGTTCCCATTGTTGAGGCATTCTCTTCGTCTGGTGTCCAAGGGTACGACTATTTCGTGAAGCAGATCATGGCGCTATAATCATGGGCACATGGCGAGGGGATGGCGGGGACTCGGGATACACATTTAGAAGCATACAAGTAGCGTCCAGACGATTAGGAAGAGGATTTCAAGAAGTCAACTCGCTCAATACATGCTATAGACCAGCTAGATCGGGGGCTTACTAGCCGTAGCCTCGTAGGACAATTTGCAGAGTTCTTTTTCACGAATGCGGGTTCCCATTCAAGTTGTTCGAAAGATTGAAAGGAGTGAAGTCACCCGCCCCACCCAATTTTGTGTTCCCCGGGAACTCCCGCCGCTTGTCTCAGCGCGGGAGATTTGCTCATGATGCTTTGCACTTCGTATCGTAGCCCCATGTGTGCGACGACGGACAAGTTCAAGTCACTCACATCATCTCTTTACCATCCATCCAGAATTTTCGGACGATACAGTTCACCGCAGTCATGGTTCGTGGCAGGGTGCTGGTTATTGCAGGGTCTGATAGCTCTGGCGGCGCGTAAGTTGACTCTCAAAGCATCAAGAGGTTATACCATATATCATGTGTGAGGCGTGGTGGAGATAGTCAAGAAGGGCGTGTGACGATGTTGCTTGCCGATCGGCGGTTGTGGGAGGACTCTGGTGACTCCGTGTCTTGACTGATTCTGTTTTGCCTCCTTTTTGCGCCCCTTTCCCGATTTCTTTTCTTTTCTTGTTATCTCATCTTCCTTGTCTCTGTTTCTTCCTGTCTTCTTTCCGTCCATTCTTCAAGCAGTCTCACTCCAATATATAGGCTAACGTGACCACGGAACCTCTCGGATGCCTTGTCCAGAGGCTTGGAAGCTGATCAGAAAGTCCTCGCCGCACATGGCTGTTATGCCATGACAGCGACCACGGCCTTGACCGCACAGAACACAACAGGAGTCAGGGCCGTACACGTCGTTCCCTCTAGCTTCGTGGAGGAGCAGATCGAGGCCTGCTTCGAGGATGTGGGTGTCGATGTCGTCAAAACGGGTTCGTGCGGTTCCCCCTTTTCAGTCATTGCAGAAGTTCGGGTTGATGAAGGTGCTAGGTGCTAGCACTTGTGCCAGGCTACCAGCGCTTCTGAGCCAAGACGAGAGCGTTCGAACCTCTCTTGTAATATGTAGGACTTGCTGAGAATTTGCGTCGCGCCCTGTTGTAGGCATGCTCGCCGCCGCGTCCACCATTGAGATGGTCGCAAGACAAGTCGTCAAGCATTCCGTGTCCTCGCTCGTCGTCGACCCTGTACGTTATCTCGACACATTCGATTGCTTGCGTGGTTGCTGCCGCCCAAACTCCTCTACATCTCGTTTTCTGTTTCTCTTTTTCTACCAAAAGATCTTTGGCCGCCCTTCCTTCACTAATACAATCTCTGCTGGCTGAAGGTAATGGTTTCCACGTCGGGGGCTCAGCTGCTCCCTCACGAAGCCATACATGAGCTTTCACGCCATCTACTGCCCCTGACGATGGTACTAACTCCCAACATCCCTGAAGCCAAGCTCATTCTCGCAGAAAACGGTGCTTCTCCCTCAGTATACGACAACCCACAAAGTGTGGCTGATGTGGAAAACATGGGCCGACAAATTCAGGCTCTGGGTCCGAAATGGGTACTCGTCAAGGGTGGCCATTTGCCTTTTCGAGACGACATGTCTGTCGCGCAGAAGGACGACGATAAGCACGTCGTGGTAGATGTGCTGGTCGGACCGGATGGGCAGGTACTGCGTGTCGAAAGCCCCTATCAGGCAAGCAGCAGTACCCATGGCACGGGATGTTCACTGGCTTGTAAGTGACCGACCTATGTGAAAATAGCGCCCACGAGCTGGAATGGCTTGCACCAGAAGTTGTTTGGCTAGACAACTAACATCCCGCGGGGATTCTTTCTCCCCCTGTTTCCCTGCTCTTAGCGGCCATATCTGCCGGCATAGCTCAAGGTGCCAATATCCCCAGCGCAGTCCGTTCTGCATGTCGATACATTGAAGCTGGTATCCGAATGGCACCAAGTCTTGGTTGTGGGAATGGGCCACTCAACCATTTCCACTCGATACAAACTCTTCCTTTCTCACCGTAAGCACATTACCGGTGCCCACTTAAGTATTGATATATTCGGACTCAACGTTCTAACAATGCGAATCATCAGAGGCTACTTTGTTGAATATCTTCTCTGCCGTCCCGACGTCGAGCACGTATGGAGGCAATACACCCATCACCCCTTCGTCATGGCCCTCGGTGACGGAAGTCTGCCACTAGACTCTTTCAAGGGGTACATTATTCAGGATTACCTCTACTTGGTAAGTCTACACTAGTTTATCAAGGCGCTCCTCAAGACTCAAAGGCGTGATCGCATATGGACGGCCCGCTGACTAGGCGGCTCGTTTTCTCTGCTGATAGGTACAATTTTCTCGCGCAAACGCTCTGGCGGCATATAAAGCAAAGAATGTCGAAGAGATCACGAGGGTAAACATGATTCCAAAAGCATACCACGAGCGGGAAGAGTTAAGACCTTTGTTTGGTGCCGGTATAAGTACTGATGTCCATTGTCACCGTATGGTGGCTGGGATAGTCCAACGCGATAGTAGGACACGTCATGCGTGAAATGCATCTTCACGTCAACTACTGCCAGACTTTTGGCATATCCGAGGCCGAGATTCGAGCTACAGAAGAGAAGCAAGGTGTGTTGTATCCACCCCCCTTTATCATAAGTCTCAATTTGTTGCTATTTGTCCTTCTTTATATCTTGTATCAATTCCCATCACTTCATGTAGTTTTCTCTGCAACCCCTCCATCTTGGGGTATTCTATCTTGTCCGGTTGTACCAAACTTGAAACGACACGGGTGGCTGAAACTGTTTCTCCCGCCTTCTTCGCGACACAGCATGCACCGCATACACCCGCTACGTACTAGAAATCGGTCAAAGCGAAGATTGGCTGGCACTGCAAATTGCCCTCGCCCCGTGCCTACTCGGCTACGGCGCCGTCGCCAAGATGCTCCATACCCACGAGTCGACTCGTCGCGGTGCGGAGAACGTCTACTGGCCGTGGATACAGAACTACGTCGCCGACGACTACGTCCAAGCTGTCAGGCTAGGCTCAGGTAACTATCCCCGGTATCCAGCCCTGGAATCTGGCGCCTTTCAAATGTTGTGCCTCTTGTGAAAGTGAACAGTCGTCCAGAACAAATAAGAGGAACAGACGAAAAGAAAGGCACAAACCAGGATGTTCCATTTTCGCCAAAAAAGAACATGCAGCTAATCAACCGCTCCGAAATTCGGGACTGGTATTTAAATGCAGAACTACTAGAAAAGCACATGCAACTCCAATCACCCACTCGCATTGAAGAACTAGTCAAAATCTTTATACACGCAACGAAGGTTTGTTTACTTCCTCTTACTCCGTTATTTGTTTCCCATTTTCCGATCCCCCCCTTTTTCCTGTTTTTGGACATTCGTTCCAAAACTCTTTCCAAAGGTGATGTTTCTCTTTCCCTTCCACTTCAGTGGTCAACTGGGATCATGTGGCTAACGCACCAGGGGAAAGATGGAGATTGGATTCTGGGAGATGTTCCCTCACGCTATTTGACGGACCGCGCGGGGGGGGTTGCTGAGTTGCGGATATTGTTACATGCCATCACAGCTCGGCAGGAGCGTCTTCGAAAGCATCCATGTGTACTATGTAGTATGCACTGCTAGTCTCCAGAGTATGCGGGGATACCCATGTGGAAGATGGAACGAGCGGAATACATAGTAGAACGAGTCGGGATATCGCTACAAACGTGCATAATGGATGGTTGGGGCTGGGACTTAACTCTAGACATTATGTGTGTGTGTGCTGTCAGGAAGTTTGCCTTATATCGTGGCCAAGCCTGTATGTGTTCCTCAAGTTACATGGCTAATCGAGATTGTACTCGTGGTAGCGGCTGTAACGCCACCTATAATAAGATGCGCTATTGCCGGGATAATCATTGGCTCACACAAAAGCATTGAGCTCTGCATCATCATTACAAGTAACATATACCAAAGGTGATTTCAGGAGATTGATCTACTCCAAGTATGATTGCCACTCATTGCGGTTATAAATAGTTACATGTCTCATCTCTAATTTCTCTTGTCGTCGTGAAATAATAATACATATACACATTCATCTTATACTCATAGCACATATGTGGCCCGACGGCCACCACCTTGCATCTCAGACGAATCATGACACCCCTTTCAGCGTCCGACACCACCCCCTAAAACAGCCTCTGCCCGCCGAAGCTCCTCTACATCCGACATCATCTGCCTCAAATCCTGCTCAGACGGCATCTTGGGCACTTCGGCCGAGGGAACCTCTGAGGCTACATGGGAAGAGGATACGGACTGAAGGCGCTGCCTGGCACGCGTGACTTTACCAGACTGCTGTTTGACCCAGGACGAAACTTTGCGTAATCGGAGCGGCGCGTCCTCAGGTACATCGCTTTGAACCGTGTCTCGTTGCGAACGCTCGCTGTGGAGATGGGCGCTGTCGCGCTGTGCCACGGGCAATGGTGCGTTGATGGTGGTCACGACCCCGGCGGAGGAATGGTGGGTGTTATTCGAGTGATGTGTGCCATTCAAAATGTCATTGAGATCATGGTTCTCATAACTATTGTTGTTGTTGTTGTTGCTCATGGACAGGCCGTCTCCGAAGCTGGACGAAAGGGACGACATGTCGCTGGCATGGGATCGTTTCTGTTGGTCCCCGCCTGCGCCAAGAGCACCGTTATTGTGCTGAGCCTCATTGGATGAGAGCGTTTGCTCTGGCAACTGAACTTTGCTTGGGGCAATATAGCTTTTTCTTACGATTTCCGTGTGGACCACAATGGCCGGTGCTTGATTCAATTGTTGTTGAGCAGCCATGGATGATGTCGACGCCACAGACGGGGCCATCGTCCCCTTGGAGGGACCGACGTGTGATGAATGATCCAGGTTGGTCCATCCGGTTTCTCTGCTGCGGACATGTCCCCTGACAATGGGGATTCGAGACAACGTCTTTGTTACCAAGCGCCTAGGCTTCGAGGTGGGTGACGAGTCTCTACTTTGGGAAGACTGAGGCCGCATGCTTATATCTTGATTGCCTTGACGACGACGGCGCCTCGATGTTCGCCAGAAGAGCCAGCCTAAGAAACCGAGAATAATGAGTCCGACTATCATTCCGCTACTGTTCAGTCCAGCTCTACAAGATAGATCCACGACAGGAGATAGCTGGCCCGCAAGAGTACTTACCAGTCGATCCGACGGCTATGAGGGCCTTTTCTGTCTTATCATGCTGCCCATCAGTTTGCTCGTGCTCGGGATTGTGATCTCCGGGAAATTCGCCGTATCCCGTGCCGGGAACAAAATTCGTCGGGGTAAGTGGGCGGGCAGCAGGCTCGCCTGGCCGCTCGGTAGGATCTGCGTTAGGCTCAACAGTAGATTGAACCTGTAGTACTCGTCCGGCATCTGTTGATGATAGAACGGAGTTGGGCACTGTAATGATGCCCGTGAGTGCAGGAAACGAGCTTCCGATTGCCGTTGGCGAGCCAATATCTTGCGCCGTGGATGGTGAGAGTGTTCTCAGTTCCTCGTCTGCTATTTGGCTGTTCCAATTTGGAGTGTTACCGCGTGCGAGCTGGATAGGGTCTGCAATGTCCGCTTGCCAAGACTTCTATGTTTGCTGATTAGTATATCTTGATGCGACCACTCAAGCATTAGTTCTTAAACGAGGGGAAGGGAGGCGGATGTCTTATTCGCATAATGCGAGAATGGCGTCTTACTAGCTTCCTCGGGAGTTTAGATATTTGCGAACTACCCAAATTGTCAGGACTTAAAGTTGGCGATGCCGTCAGTGGCGGCGGTGGCGGCGGAGGCGGCCCTTTCTGCTCTTGACCCATTGGCTGAGCGGCCAAATGCCCTGCTAAAGTTGGCGGTGGAGTATGCGACAGCAGAAGTGAAGTTCCGATTGCTCGGCCTGTATTTCGTGTTTGGACTGGTTTCCGCGTGAGCGTTCTTTTGTTGAACAGGTCTTCAGTCTCTTTGTGCTCGCCATCTTCCAAATCGAGATGGTCGCTGAGATTGTCCCCAACAAGCGGACGAGATGCGTCCCAGAACACTTCTCGTTGCGTAATCGGGGCAGGCTGTCGCTTGAACTCAAGACTTTGGCTCACGGCTGCACCGTCACTCCTTCTTTTCTTGTCCATGATGTATTCCTTGCTTCGTCGTCGTGAATTAAACGCTTTTCTGCCCAGTGCCTCGTCGCCTTCCTCAATTCGAGCCCACTTAATGGATTCCGTGGTCAATTGGATGGTGGTTGGTGAAGCATCCGCCGCGGCATTACCATCACAGGATTCGGCGACGGGCACCATAGGTAGTCGAATGCTCGTCGTGGTTCTGAGATCAAAGCCAGTTGTCGTCCGACCACTGGCGCAACCACTCGCAGCTTAGTGAATATGATCTCGAACTTTACTGGTCCATGGCTCGCCTTGGAAAGCGGAAACGAGTGTTTGATGAGAAAACGATGGCTTCGTGGAGTCATCGAGAAGAGACATCAACAACGGGAACAGGTCGAAGTCAAACGCAAGACCAGCTATCTCGTGGCTCTCAAAGTCATAAAAGAAATGGACAGCCCTGATGTAAATTATAACGAAGGCAGGGAACCAGCTGACAAAGAAGGAGGTGGCGGGGACATGGAGAGGCTTATGAAAACGCCAGACCGGCATCCGGCGGCATGTCACTACTCGGTATGATTAAAGACGGGGTCCAGGACACTGGGGCATTCCCGATCCCTCGTTCGCGACTATGTGGACCGGCGCGCACTCAGGAAGAGGTCTGTGGACGCTTGGATCAGTCGCGAAGCCAACGTCGCGAGGATTCATGCCCCGGCGGCCCTATACCTAAAATAGATGGCAGTAGGCATAGTTCATGGTCAAGCTGCTGAGTTTGATGCATGAGAGTTCAGCGCTGAGAAAGATGGACAAGAAAAGAGTGAGCCACCGCAGTTCCCTCAGCCATGATGTCCGCGCATCACCGTGTGCATGTGCTGCGTCGAAAGCTGTCGACGACCATCAAGTTCACCAACTCATCCGGTGAGTCAGTGTCATGAGTCGTCGTGTCTCGTGTGAAAGGGGCGATTATGCGTCGCTGGCATAGTCGCAGATGTCTAACTCGGCCCAGCCCCTGTTTCAGGGCGTAGAGGGCCGCTTCTTGATGTGTGGGCAGCCAGCACCAAGGAAGGATGAAAGGATGAATGGATGAATGCGCAAGTCGGTGGATGAAGAAGACTTGATGAAGAATTCTGCCTGTCCATACGCACTTGTTCTCCTACCGCCACGATGCTGGAGTTTGCACATGTCGCAGTTGGCGAAAGGCCACTGAGCCGGCTCAGGCATGGACTCATGGGGAGTCATGGCCAGACAATTCAGGCACGCCACAAGGCCTTGTCCTTTATTATTGTCATGTCGTTCCCTGGTCTGGCAGGAACGAGGCTACGTAGTATGAGCTGCCCTTTATTTCTCGTGCATTTCCACGGCGAAATGTAAAAAACCATCCCTTTTAAAGCGCAAGGTGACGACGTGGTTGTGGTCGCTCGGTCGCAGCTCGGTTATCGATAGCCGACACTGCGTCGGGTGCGAACGGACAACCAATCAAACGAGCAAGAGAAGTCGAATTGGGGGCCGAGTCATCGGGCACGTGACAGTGAATTGGGAAACACGGGTTTAACTTCTGTGTTTGCATGTGACCGACAACTTTCCCGGCTGATATCGGGATGCAAAGGACGCAACGCTGGCGGCTGAGCAGCCTGCCGCAGAAGCGAGTGCCGGTAGCCAATTGAATGACGCACACATTGACTAGAACGCATATGGCCGCATGCATTCCTTTGACTTACAAACGTCTTTGATCTATGTGCTGCATATGCTTAAATCGCCATGCAACCTTCCTAGCATCTCCTTTTTGCCCGAGACAGAGCGACTGAAGCTCACGCGGCCCGGGCCTTATCGTGATTCGTAGCTGACCATCGGACATGCGTGGAAGGGACGGATTTTTTTGGACTGATTTCTGCGTGATTTTTTTTCCTTGCGAGGGAGTCGGGACTGCCAGCCAGTGGGACGCGAGATATAGTCACACAGGGAGGGCGAAAAAAAAAACCAACACCACAAGTGCCAACTCGTAGCACCGCCTCGGCACTCATTTGCCAGACCACCAACCGTTCTTCGTGCATCGCAATAACCTCCCCAAAGCCTGCCTTAGTGCAGTTTGTCTGTCACAGCTTTTTGCTGGTGTCATTAGTTTCCACGCATCTTCAAGTCCTCGTCTGCGCGTAACCCAGCTTTCCGCGACCTTCGACGCTATGGCGTCTTGTCCTCGAGCTCTGTCAGGCGTCGGCCTGACGAGTCAAATGGCACATCCAGCGCGCATCGCTTCCAGGGCCTACTCTACCGCAGTCCGGAGTCATGCCCTACGCTTGCCCCAGCGGCCTGCTGTGTCCATGAAGCTCGCCGCGTCTGGCAGGATAGCTTTCCGCAGAGCCTACACTGACGAAGCACCCAAGCCAACTCGCGACAAGTTGCGCAAGACTTTGAGGTGGGCATGGAGGCTTACCTACCTCTCCGCTGCTGGTCTGGTCGGCTACACGTTCATCACCATCTACCAAGATCGTCATCCTGAGCCACAATCTGAACCGGATCCCTCCAAAAAGACCCTCGTCATCTTAGGTGAGCTACATCGGCCTTCTTCTTGCTCCCGTACAGCTGATAATCTAGTCGCTAACTTTGGGGGGAAACAGGAACTGGTTGGGGCTCCGTCGCTTTACTCAAGAAGCTGGATACCGAAAACTACAATGTCATTGTTGTGTCACCCCGAAATTACTTCTTGTTCACTCCTCTATTGCCCTCGTGTACCACTGGAACCATCGAACACAGATCCATCATGGAGCCTGTTCGAACCATCCTTCGACACAAAAAAGCCGCCGTCAAATTCTACGAGGCGGAGGCCTCTTCCATTGATCCCGAGCGAAAGGTGATCAAGATTGTCGACAACTCAGAAATCAAGGGCGCCATCTCAGAGACAGAAATTCCCTACGACATGCTCGTGGTTGGCGTCGGCGCTGAGAATGCAACATTCGGCATTCCCGGCGTGCGCGAAAACAGCTGTTTCCTCAAGGAAATCGACGATGCGCAGCAAATTCGCAAGAAGATCATGGACTGCGTCGAGACTGCCGCATTCAAGGACCAAACTCCTGAAGAAGTGAACAGACTGATGCACATGGTCGTGGTTGGCGGCGGTCCTACAGGCGTCGAGTTCGCTGGTGAATTACAGGATTTCTTTGAAGAGGACATCAAGAAACTTGTACCGGACATCAGTAATCGCTTCAGGGTCACGCTAATCGAAGCTTTGCCCAACGTCTTGCCATCCTTCTCCAAACAACTCATTGATTACACCGAAAACACACTTCGAGAAGAGAAGATTGATATCAAAACCAAAACCATGGTTAAGAGAGTGACCGAGACGACTGTCGAAGCGGAGATCTCGCGTCCAGATGGCGGTAAAGAAAGAATCGAAATTCCCTACGGTCTATTGGTGTGGGCCACTGGAAATGCTGTTCGACCCATTGTCAAGGACTTGATGTCACGTATTCCTGCCCAGAATGATTCACGCCGCGGCCTAGCGGTGAATGAATACCTCGTTGTCCAGGGTGCCCGCGACATTTGGGCAATTGGTGATTGTGCTGTGGCCGGATATGCACCTACTGCCCAGGTGGCTTCTCAGGAGGGCAACTTCCTCGGACGCCTGTTCAACAACATGGCCAGGACTGAGAACCACGAGGCTCGCATCCAGGAGCTGAGCAGTCAGATGAACCTCCAGGCTGGCAACTCAGCCGACACAGCTCACGAAATCGAACGTCTGGAGAAGCAGTTGCGAAAAATCAAGGACATTAAGCCTTTCAAGTACAGTCACCAAGGTAGTTTGGCCTACATTGGTAGCGAGAAGGCCGTCGCCGACGTCAGCTGGTGGAATGGTAACCTGGCTACGGGCGGCAGCCTGACATATCTCTTTTGGCGCAGTGCCTACTTGTCCATGTGCTTCAGCAGTGAGTTTTCTTCATCTATCGTCCCCATATGCTTGTTTTCGGTTACTGTCTTGTCCAGCTAACACGTCATTTGTAGCACGCAACCGAGTCCTGGTCATTCTGGACTGGCTGAAGTCAAAGGCATTTGGTCGCGATGTGTCGCGAGAGTAGGGGTGGCTGTAAGCAAATTGGCATGCCCTATCTTGAGGTCCATGTGATGTAATACAATCTATATAGAGTAATATTTTCCTTTGTGGATAGAAAAAGCAGTATTTTCTTACTGGTAAGCCAAATATCCTGGTGAGGACGTAACTGTTTGAAGTCAGTCAGAGCTCGCGTTGTTATCTTTCGTTATCAGTGCTGTGTGCTGTAAAAAGCTGAAAGGTCGCTGAGAGATAATCAGTGAGCATAGTTATTAGTATCGTGTCATTATGAATCGTAGCACATGCAACGTGTCTATATCACTCTGTCGGCATTCAATGACTCAATGCACCTTCAAGTTATGTGTGCTGTGCATGACAACACATGACGTATTTTGTCTTGACGCGTATCTCGCTCGTGTTGGTTGCTTTGCATTTGTATTACATAAATCTTACCAATACATGTCGTTAGCAAGGGGTCTTGGCCGCCGCGCAGGTCGTAAATATCATTTCACATGTGGCGAGTTTGTTTTTGTGTGTTGCCAATGCCAATGCTCGTAAGCGTCGACGGCTTTGTAATGCCATGTACACAAAGAGCTGCAAAAGGCTCGCTCTCACAACTTTGAATCCCTAAAGAGACTTCCAGACAGTAAATTGATATGAAAGGGTGAGATCTAGAAAAAAATAGCTGGGTGAAAACATATAGGGTAGGTATTGAATTGCATACATACATACATAGGCACCCCAGGTGACCAATCACATGCAACACCGACCCACTACATTATCGAAAAAAGATTTTCAGTGTTCACACAAAAGGTGATTCCGGAGCGGAAAAAAAATGAGGAAGGGGCCATGCCCAATAGCGATGGAGTACCTACCTAAGGGTACTGATACGCAATCAACAGGGGGAAAAAAAAATCCGCGCACCCTCCACTCCATCTTCTCTCCTGCAAACTTTGCACAACGCAACACATTTCATCCGACAATTTCTCTTCGCAGTCTGCCTTCACCAGTCCAGAGGCGTGTTTTTGTCAGACCCGAAAGCCGAACTTCTGTCCATAATTCTATCTTGTATCGTCTATTGTTCTTTACGCCAGAACAAGTAAGGAGACGTCGGCTTCCCCAAAAACTAGCATCTGATCATGTCCAGCTACGGAGGTGGTCGCGGCGGCGGTGGCGGCTATGGAGGCTACAGCCGTGACAGAAGCGACAGAGGTGGAGGTGATCGAAATGGCTACGGCGGCGGCGGCAGCGGCTATGGAGGAGGGTGAGTTACCATGTCGAACTCCAGAGCGCGGGTTCCTGTCATCGATTTCTTTGGTGTAGCACGCGGAAGTTCAAAACTTCCACCACGCACTTCACAGAATCTGGTGGCCGCAAGCCCGGCTAATCACACATCCCGCACAATGAATTCCAGTATCACTAACACAGAAGCAGCCGATCCGGAGGTTACAGCAGTGGTGGTGGTGGCGGCGGCTATGGCAATGGAGGCAGCAGCGGCTATGGCGGCGGCGGCGGCGGCTATGGTGGTGGTTTCGGTGGTGGCCAAGGAGGCGGATTCGGCGGCGGTGGTGATCGAATGAACAACCTGGGCTCTGGCCTACAAAGACAAGAATGGGGTACGTTGAGACTGCCTGAAAATAATGCCGCCTCGCCGCAATGACAAGTTCAAGTGCTAATGTTCATCCACTAGATTTGTCTGCACTCCCAAAGTTCGAAAAGCATTTCTACAAGGAGGCCCCCGAAGTCACCAATCGATCTCCTGCTGAAGTCGAAGAGTTCCGCCGCAAGCATAAAATGACCATTGCTGGCAGCGACGTTCCCAAGCCCGTGGAATCGTTTGATGAGGCCGCGTTTCCCCGTTACGTGATGGATGAAGTCAAGGCCCAAGGATTCCCTGCGCCTACTGCTATCCAATCTCAGGGTTGGCCTATGGCTCTTTCTGGTCGTGATATGGTTGGTATTGCTGAGACAGGCTCCGGAAAGACACTCACCTACTGTCTGCCCTCAATCGTTCATATCAATGCCCAGCCCCTTCTGGCACCTGGCGATGGCCCAATCGTCCTCGTCCTTGCTCCTACTCGTGAGCTTGCTGTCCAAATTCAGCAGGAAATTACTAAGTTTGGCCGTTCCTCACGCATTCGAAACACCTGCGTCTACGGTGGCGTTCCCAAAGGACCTCAGATTCGAGACTTGTCCCGAGGAGTCGAAGTTTGTATCGCCACTCCTGGCCGTCTGATTGATATGCTCGAGGCTGGCAAGACAAATCTGCGTCGTGTTACTTACCTCGTGCTCGACGAGGCCGATCGTATGCTTGACATGGGTTTTGAACCTCAGATCCGAAAGATTATCGAGCAAATTCGCCCGGACAGACAGACACTCATGTGGTCTGCTACATGGCCGAAGGAGGTCCGAGCAATGGCCTCTGACTTCTTGACCGACTTTATTCAAGTCAACATTGGATCCATGGATCTGTCTGCCAATCACAGGATTACACAGATTGTCGAGGTCGTGAGCGAGAATGAGAAGCGTGACAAAATGATCAAGCACCTTGAGAAGACCATGGAAAGCAAAGAGAACAAGATCCTCATTTTCGTTGGTACAAAGCGTGTAGCAGACGAGATTACTCGATTCCTTCGCCAGGATGGCTGGCCAGCACTCTGTCAGTTTTCTTCGCTAACGCTACTTTCTTTTCTATGGCTTTTCCAAACTTGCTAACGTCTTTACACAGCTATTCATGGAGACAAGCAACAGAACGAACGTGACTGGGTTCTTGACCAGTTCAAGACCGGAAAGAGTCCCATCATGGTAGCCACCGATGTGGCGTCCCGTGGTATTGGTTAGTATCATCATCATCGGCCCCCTTCTTCTCCCTCCCTCCCCGAACTATTTTCTGCAACTTCCGGCAACGCATTTGCTGTGCTTTACTCTTGATGTCTAGGGGCCATATCTTAATTGCGCGAACGTGCCTGATGTAAATCGTGTCTACTCGGTTCTCCAAGGCGTGGAGTCTTGATCCTCTATGTAGCTCTTTCGTTGCTACTATGCTGGCATTTCCGCTCCCGTACCGTGTCTTCTCTTGTGGTACTGGTGTGGAAGTTGGCATGTCTTGACTAGCTCAAGCTGTCTCCCAAGGCTTCCTAACCCGAGAATCTGGTGAACCGAATCCACGAATCTCCCCGGAAAGGATTGGATGACATTATTGCACCCCAATTGGATTGCCCTGCTTTACCAGAGAGTAAAACTTCTTGTAGATGGCATACTATCTGGAGCCATCTCTGACGCATCAATGCGCTGGAACGTTGCTTCAAAAGAAGTTGTCATTTTCGCCTTGCTAACCTGTCCTGATGAAGACGTTCGCAACATTACCCATGTGTTGAACTACGACTATCCCAACAACTCAGAGGATTATATCCATCGAATTGGTCGTACTGGCCGGGCCGGTGCTAACGGAACTGCCATTACCTTCTTCACCACTGACAGTAAGTTGAAATACCTTTCTAACTTCTCAAATCTACTTGGCCGGGAATTCGCTAACATGCCACCAGACCAAAAGCAGGCTCGTGAGCTGGTCAACGTTCTGCAGGAAGCCAAGCAGCAAATTGACCCTCGCCTTGCCGAAATGGCGCGCTTTGGTGGAGGAGGTGGCAATCGCTACGGAGGCTGGGGACGTGGACGCGGCGGCGGTGGTGGCGGCAGAGGTGGGTTTCGACGTCGCTGAGGGAGAAAAGAAGAAAACCTTGGCAGCTTCACCACGAGCTGACTCTGTCGTCTCAGCCAATGCCAATAATCAGCCGATGGGCAATCGACGGTGGTAAGAGGAACAGTGAAAAAGAAGCTGGCCTAGAAGCGTCTTTCTACCTTCCTGTTCTTCCAGCTCTCCCTGCCCAGTTAGAGGTCTTCTATTACACAGCGTCGCCCTGACTTGTCGCCGAAAGTCAAGGAGAGAAGTCGAAAGAGTAAAAGACGAAAGAAAGCAATGGCGTTTGATAGAGGGGCACAGGACAGGGTAATTCTTTCCTTTATTTTTTTTCATCTTTTTTGCATTTCATATTTAGACTTGAGCCGCGCAGATGTTGCGCACTCGCGATTTCATGCTCGTCTTGTTACGTGTTGACGATTTATTTTCTACCCATCGAATCTCTCGTGCTACTCACTCGAATGGCTTTGGCAGCCTTCAGACCGACTTCCTCTCCGTCTATATGGGTACCGGCGGGTACTACTGCCGCACATGTGTCGATGCAACTTGCCCGACGAATATGGCCAAGAAGGAGTCGCGCTAGGAGTAGAGCATGGGCTCCTGCCGTTGTTCTATCTGGAACCGGCTTTTCTGTAGTTATATAGTAGACGTAATGGGATGTTTCGATACTCTGAGAAGTCACAGTTTGTGTGGTTCTTGTGCAGATGATGTGGTAGTGCACGTGACCTTGATCGGTTGCTGCTATAGTGAGAAGTCGTGAGGCGGGAAAGCATAAGGGTGTGATCCACGAGCGCCGACAAACAAACAAAAATATAGTGGATCGGTACAGGGCGAATGTGGGTCTCCGACTCTGTACGATACAGTACCATACAGGGATTACCAAAGCGGCACCGCCTTCCGTTCGTGGCCGAGTATCCGGCAAAAGACGGATTGTCGAAGCGCCAATGCCTCTCCAGTGCTTCCCACCGCCCCAGCGCCTCGGTATAGCGGCCAACAACCCCCGCGAGAGTGCTAAACCTCGCTGCAACGGCGCTGCAACAGTGCTGTGCGGCGCCGCGTGTCAGGGGTTCTCTGTCCATCAGACATCGGAATTGCAATAATTTCGATACAGCAATGACGAGGTCGTCGAAATCGTCATCTTCCGCGATAATATGCTCTATAGGAACGTGATTACTGCCGATTAATGTCGCCATGGTGGCGTTAGGTCTTATATATTGTTGATTGATTGATTGACTGATTGAATTGAGTACCGTTGGTGTTTGTTTGCATATAGGTAAAATGAGCTTGTCGGCACGTTTTCCTGCCGACAAAATTCAGGCCCTGCAAACATGCAAAGATGCCCACTTTCTTCCTATTGCAGGCATCTACGCGGCCCCTGCTAGCGCGGTACATTGGAAACAATCTCGAACGGGATTTAACGGACTTTTCGACTTGATCCATATCATGTAGTGGAGTGTGCTAGCCGCCTGTGGTCATAAGCCCCGCTTTGCTACGAGTTTTTCATGTTTGTTTGTCTGTCGGCGCTCGTGGATCACACCCTAAAAGACAAATGCGAAATCTACAGCCGTGCGAATGGTGATGCGAGATCCTTGATAATGCCGCCTGTATTAGACATGTTTTACGGAGTAATGTTGGCTACGTTGGACGTAATATTGGTCGACGATGCTTGACATTGTTATTTACATGGGAAGTCGCCTGTAACGCGGGGCAGACCCGTTCCTGGGCTACTCTTTCCGGGTGGGCGCTACGCTGATATCCGGTTGGTGTCCGGTCTGTCAGTTTACTAGACGATAGATACTCCCTAGATTGATAAAGAAAGCCGCACTCCTAGTACATATGTGCAGTCCGACTCGTTAGTTATTGAGTTGGTAAGTCGATCGGGTCGATTAGTTACAGTGTCAATTCGTTACTCAATTAATTACATACTTAGCCAATCAAGCAGGTCCATCAACCAGCCACCCAAGTCAATCAGATACCTACAGTCTACAGAGCAGTCCCTTGAAGGAATTACAACAAGGGCCACGTGTTGTGAGGTGAAAGGCGCCTGCCTGTGTGGCTGCAAAAGCCAGGACCGAAAAGCAGGGCCTTTGAATGAAGGGCCATTATTCCCAGACCCAGCCGAACGAGGGAACTGCACCAGGGTGGCGAGAGGCAGTCGTTCAATACTGATGCCAATCGCCACCGGGAAACAAGGCAGATTATTTGCATGAAGTCCCGTTTATTAGAGTGGCTCTAGGAGAAATCTTGGGCATTTGAAATCGTCAAGAACTGGCCCAACTCTCCCAAGCGGTGTATACGTTTACGGGGGATGGAATAGACATCGACAGCCAACACACAAAAAAAAAAAGGGTCCAGGGGTACGAAAAGCAGTGCACTCAAACCGGGGATCTACCTCGGTAGACGAGAGGAGCCCAAGTTCCTAATTTGATTTCATGCCGCCGGTTTGATTCATGCCGCCGGGTTTGATGACGATAACGATACAATGTGGGGGGCAAACCCTTTTTTTGGAGCGGAGGATTCTGGGAAATAGACTGGACGTACGAGTGTGGGGGGGTGTACGCGCGCCGCGTGACGGATCGTGCTGTTTCCGTGCTTTGGGATTTGCTCTTTCATGCGTCCTCTGTACAGAGAGACTGAACCATGCATGCATACGGAGTAGGTAGAAGAAAAAACTGAATGAGTAAAGGAAGAAGGTCAGGAATGACATGTCGCTGGGATTCGTCTCGGCGAAATGTCAGGCTATACCGCTCTTTGCCGCCATTTGATTGTGGGGTATAATTTCTCTTCACGTACCATAGGTAGAAAAGAGAGCTACGGAGTAGGCATGTCGATGGAGAGGCAAGAGAAGATGGCATCAGAATGGGAAATCAAGGACAATTTTTTTCTGCTCCATGTTCGTTGGGACCCATGGCCTCATGATGAGTCGATGACACATGATTTGCATTTTTGCCAGGAAGAGAGAGGAAGGAGGGAGGGGCGGTTATTTTCTTGCTGCTGCGCTTGGGCAGCAATATTGTCAGAGGAATGGATGATGGTGGTGGGCTGGGAAGTCTGATGGGAAACAGCTGAGCTACCCGCTCTATTAACTATCACTGATCAGTGACGAGGGTCAAACGAGAATGCCAACTTCAAGAGGGGTGGCTTGATATACACGTCGCTTGGGCGGCGAATGTGTTACGTTCCAGACGCCTCCGATGCAGCCACAATCGCTCAAAACTGACAAGGTGACAAGGCACATCTGTCTGGACCACCTGTCGCGACCCTCACCAATGTTGTGACTCGGCACGGAAGAAGAAATGAGGAAAAGAAGGAGGAAAGAGGGAAATAGGAAAGAAGGGAAAGGAATATGTACCCATGGTGCGGTGTTACGTCTTGTCGGTGTCCCATTTTGTCCCATTTTGTCTCGAGAGTCGAGAGAGACCCGGCAGGTCTAAAACATTGTTATCAAAGATAGAGGTGTTGACTGATCGTGCAGAAAGGCCACCATAACATGCAAAAGATCACGACAACGTGCAAAAGACCATGACAACATGCGATAACACCACGACTCCATGCACCAACACCACCGCAACCGAGGTGGATGGACGATGCTGTTGTCAGATATGTAACGATTCCATGCAGCCGTTGTAACTTGTGCGTGACCCCTCGCGAGGCCTGCATGCGCGTTCCGCGGCTAAGGCTCTCGCGTCTCAATTGAATGGGCCGATGCAGACAGAGAAGCTGGAAATGAGGCGCAGCGTCCCCAGTAAATGCCGATGGGACTATACATACATGATTCCAGATGTACGGAGTACATACCACCGACGACCGTGCTTCACCCCGAGAACCTGGATCTCTTCGCAAAGGCTGCCGAAAGCTGCCAGAGGCGCTGGACGCCATTCAATACCAGATGCTTCGTCTCAGTTCGTTGGGCGGATGGAGGACGGGCTGACAGCCCGCCGTTGGAATCATGGCCAAGTCGTACGCTTTCATTGGCTGAAGGCCAGGCAGACAGAGACGTCGGAGATTTGTTGGTCATGCTGCTTCTTGTCGACCTCGTTCATCCTCATCCGTCCTCATCCGATCCTTCTTCTTTGCAACACCCCCCGTCAAGTTTGACAGTCAGATGCATACCGGGGTGCATTACCACCAGACCCCCTCGTCCAACGTTCTCGTTCTACGCCTCGTGGGAGGCCTGCGAGGAGCGCCATCCCGTCGGATGCTGGGGAAAAGCTCTTCTCTGCCTCCGCTGCAGACCCCGCGCAGGAGGGTGATTACTGATGACGAAACTTGAAAGACGGCGAGTCGCGCAAGCTGGGACAACCTGACAGGTGCTCGGCTGTTGTTCCCGACAAACACGGCCGCGTACCCCGAGAACGTTGGGCGGCAAGAGTGAACGCGTCCTTGGGCATACGCTGGCATCGTGGAAAGATGCTGCCTGGTTGATCCGAGATTGCTGACACTGGTCAGTGGCGACTGACGGCCGTCGGCAGATACGGAGTACATTGGCCGATGGCCTCCGGGCATGGAGCAGAACAAGTTCTCAGGACCCAGTCTCCAGTCCGAAAAGCATCGGATAGCGTCAACGGCGACATGGGGAGATGTAGAGAGTACATGGTCGAGCGCCGGCGTCTGTGTGTAGTACGCGGTCGGCAGTACTCGTCGCGGTCTGGCAAGCGGATCCAATGTACATGGGGGGTATGTACATGGGGCTCAAGGACGACATAAGAGAGATGACATGAAATATGACATGAGGGATGACATGAGAGATGACATGAGAGATGACATGAGAGATGGCATGAGAGATGGCATGAGAGATGGCATGAGAGATGGCATGAAAGTTGGCATGAGAGATGGCATGAAAGTTGACATGAGCCACGGCATAAGAGAATGGGAGAGACGGGGGGTAAATGCAGCAGTGTACGTCGTCTTTCGCGGTGCCCGTTGCCGCGCCGCTGCCGCTGCCGGCTGTCTGCCACCCGTCGAGCAGCTGTCCAAGTCCCGCACCCGCATCCAGCAATCCCGCAACCAGCAGTCCCGCATATCCAATGCTCCGCGGCTCCTCCATGAAAGAAAGACGAGAATGCGCCGGATAGGTACATATGTATAATGTACATACACCAGTACCGCGCGGCAACGCCCCGGGTCCGTGCGACCGCAAGAGAGCAAGTCCGGGATCTGATTAGATCCGAAAAGTGCCTGCGCGCTTCTTCCACTTCTTTTCAGGGCCATGGCATCTTCAGACATCTCGGGCACACATCATCAGCACCGTTAGGCAGGGCCGCCGGTACCATGCGCAGCCGCGATACGGGCAGCCTCCATGATCGTGAGACGGTAGACAGGTCAGGTCAGGTCAGGTTAGGTCAGGGCAGGGCAGGGAGGGGCGTTTCCAAACACGACGGGTGTGTTGCAAGCACTCGTCCCATACTTCGTGGCAGTGGTGCAGTAATAGCAGCAGAGGAAGCAAGAACAGGAGCAACTGGGACAGCAGGGGGTGCATGATGTTCCTTCTCTCCTCTCCCGTCTCATGTTGCTGATCTCACGATCATGTTTCCTCTCTCTCTCCTCCCTTCTCTCAGCTCGTCTCTTCCATGTGTCCTCCAGGCTCCTGCGTGCTTGCCAATGTGCTCTGTCTATAAGTGCCCTATTCCATATTCTGTTTCCCGATTCTCGTGTGCTCTGTCCACTTGTTCTAGCCCGCGGCAGTATATAAGCCAGACAGACGTTCACGTCCTGCGCCTCGTCGCTGAAGAAGGCCAGCCATCCAACTGCAAGAGCCTTAGCCGCACAGCCACGTCGATCCTCGTTTGAATTGTACGTATGTACGGAGTACATACAGATCTTTCTGCTGGTCAGGCTGCCAACTGCTCACCCCCCTACCCAAGAACAACTGACAGGAACAAAAAGGGCTAGACTTCATTTTGCCGCGCGTGGCTACCGTACGCCTGGCACGCCTGGCACCGACCTACCAAAGTAGGAAGCTAGAGGTATCTAACCGCACGCACCGCGGTCCGCATCCAGTATGCTAGACGCCACTGAGCGCCGGAAAATAGTATAGCTCAGCCGCCCATCGTGACCTTGTCCCCCTCCGCACTCATTTGGAATTCACCCCCGGAATCCAACTATCCCTCAGCGGCCGAGATCGGCTTGCCAGTCCTTGCCTTCCCAATCCCATGCTTCCCTGCATAGTTGACTAGTCAGGCTTGATGCTCGAGCGTTTCTACGGGCTAATAAGTTCTTTATCTCGAATAGGAGCCAAGGGGCCCAAGGGACGTGTCAGCTCATGCCATGTGGGAAATTGGGAATGTGCCGACTCGAGAGTCGACGCCGGACGAGGAACCACAATGGACAGGACCAGACTAGGAAGCTTCATTATCATCGGAGTACCTAGGATGCCATCCGGGGAAGATACCTAACCTATTATGAGCCCAGACTCGAAAAATGTATTCAGAGCGCGCTGCGTCGGCTGCGATGCGCTTATTAGCCGTGGCGTGTGAATTACCAATCCCCCCCGGGCCCCTTTTCCCCCCAAAAAAGGCGCGTATCTTGATCTATCACATGGAACGCTTGGCCCGGCCGAGAGAAGCGTGGGGGATCTCTAGGAATTTCGGAACACAAGGGGCCCCCAAACAAAAGAAAGAAAGGGGAAACGACTGGGCTGGATTCAAGGACGTGGCTTGGAATCGTGCCACCCATCTGGTCCAGGAACATCCGCCCAGCCTTAAAAAACGCATAAACGCAAGTCAAAATAGCTTCTCCAGTGCGAACTGCGAATGTGGACAGAATTGCTACTGGTGACCATAATCTATGAGGAGAAGAGTAGGAGAAAAGCATTATGAGAAAACTTGCTGCTTGCGGGTTCTCCCCCCTTTTTATCGTAGCAGATACGAAACCACGCCGTAGGCATAAGCCGCACGTAGCCGGGATCAGTCAGTCATAGCAACGAGTCGGAATTTAGGACGGTGGTAGAATCATGAATGCACGAAATTGTGGTTCACGATGCAGACTGCAGTATCTACTATCTTACTCCGCAGTACACATCTATCACCGTAGTTTCAAACATGCAGTTCTTGATCCTGCTTAGCCGCTATGCCCTGTGGGTTGGAACTTGGTGCGGGAGGACCACTCAGTCCTTGATTTCTCGAAACGTTACTCGCTCGCGACACGAATATGGCTTCCCGACTGAGTCCACTCCGTCACGGAGGAGAGATGTTAGGGACACACTTGCAAGACTTATCTGTTGCGAGGAACACACGGGTGAATAATCCCAAATAGGGGACACTTTATATAATTAGAAGGCCCAACTCCAACGCATTGACAATTTGATTCTCTGATCTTCTTTTTTCCAAATCTTGCTTGTCCTGACTGAGATCCTCATGCCTCAGGCCTGCAGCCTTCCTTTTCTGAACATGCTCCCTCCTCGCTGGGTAGAGGCACGCGTGAGGCTAGTAGACGCAGAGGCACAGTCTAGAATCAACCGATAGAGGTGCCCAGGTGCGGAGAACGACCGGCGGCTTTCCAACACGAACACACCTCCTTGGTCATGAGCGTAAGAGGCGTATGATCTTTGAGGGGGGATTCATAAAGACTAAACTCCAAGGCGAACTGAACTGTCTTGCATGAAATTCAAACACACTTGCAAAACCCGTTAGTTATCGTCATGCGTCCGCCGTCATGTGCGGGCAACTTAGATCCGCATGAGAGGTCAAAAGACCGGCGGGCTTTTCACGATGTGAAACCATGTGCTTCTTCGGAGATACTAGAACGGTCTTATTTCGTACATACAGGCGGAGAACCCAGTCCTGTAACCTCTCACAAGTCACCACCTCTTCGATTTCAGCTTTTGGGTCTCGCTGCTACGGTATCTACGATATCGGAAGAGAGTCGAGACAGCCCCGACTCATCATCAGCACGGAGAGGAGGAGGTGTAACATCTTGGCTTGGCATTGCGGTGGGTGAGGCGGAGATGGAAAAGTTAACTCGACCACGCACTCCGGAGTCCGATCACTAGAATCTAGATGCCTGGTAGATACTGCCCCTGGCTGGCTGTTGTGATCGGACCTGACTCCTGCCTGGTAACTGGTTGGACCAAAGAAACGTGGGCTCGAATGAAACACTGAACAGAGGATATGTTTGACGATTGGGCCAAGGATCAGCATATGTGTACTCGTACAACAGACTCGCGTGCCACTTGAAACTTGGTAGAACTCTGTCGCCTGGAAATTCAACCACCGTGCTGCCTGCGATATTTCCAACGCGTCGTCTGATGCACCAACAATCTCTTTGTAGTCAACTGACCTGTGGCTGCAAGCACCCCTGATCAACGGCTACAACGGCTAGATGGCTGGTACAGTGGTAGGTATGGCTGGAAGACTCGGAGGCTGGATGGGCTGGCCAAAGTGGAGTAGAGACTTGAGAGAGAGGGCATCATGTCATCTCGTCTATTGCTCGTTCACCGGGTGCACGCCGGGCCTAGGCCATGGTGAATCGGAACGAGTCTGCAAGGATTCCCATGTCGTGGGAGCGGGAGCGTCATGTTAGCTCGACTTTTCCGTGCGGCGCGGAATGAGCAACATTTACTCCGTACATACGACAGGGCAGTGTCAAAGTGAGAGAGAGGACTGCCACGGCCACAATCACGACAATCTAGGTATGATTATCTATCAAATGACAAGAAAGGCAATGCAGCCAAGTGATCGCCGAGGAGATGACGAGTCATCATCATCACGGACCCGGCTTCGCTGGTGACGGATAGAAGCAAAAACGGTACGACAGACAAAGTCCGGGTGGCACCGTCGGGTCACGCAAAGGTCAATCGTCACCCGCAAACTCGCATGCTGGCAAGATGGATCAAATGGCCGTCTACTTATCATGTACATATACTCCGTACGTGACATACATGCCTACGGAGTATGTATGTGCATACTTTATTAGGTAGGTACCTACCTACTCTGGAGTCTGTACTTTGTATGTACATACATCATACATGGCTCGATGTCTACATACCTATACGGTATACCTACCTACTCCGTACTCCGTGGCCCATGTCTGCTGCGTGCACGCATCCACGGATCCACCGCGCGAAGGTGAGATCTGGGCAAGGCCTGGGCAGGAATGCAGCCGGATGCACGCCGAGGCCATTTGGCCGACTGTGTTGCAGAGCCTGCAGACGAGAATCTGCAGAGGGCCAGAGGCAGACCTGAGTCACCTGACAGAGTCACAGAGCCGCAGACGCGGCTGCAACACGTGGACCCTGTCAGAAGAAGAGCTTTTGCTGAGACCCTGCTGCATGCACGTTACAGTGACCCTCCGCAGTATGTGTACATATGTATGCAGCCCAGCGTTGCTTGGAAGCCTCCGCGTGCGGGAGTTGGGTCGGAGGGAGTAGATTGCGGTGAAGGGCCGGACGTTGGAAAAGGCTGGAATGCCGCGGAATGCCGCCGCCGACGCGAAGAGCGGTAAACTCGGCTGTCGAAAATCGAGATGTCCCTTGGCATATGCACCCAAATATATTGCGTGTGTGTCCATGTTGCACCTGCACCGTACGCGTCGCACGCATCACAGCGGACTTTTGGGCAGCCGTCTGTCACGCACATGGCGTGGGCGTGTCTGAGGCTTGAGCACCCGGGACGAGTCTTTCGGGAATTCTGTCCGTGGTCCGTGGACCGTGTCGGGAATTTTCTAGGCACGCTCCGTCGTCCGTGCAGAGACAGACGCGTCGGCCATTACATATTAGTAATTACATACTCCGTACTCGATGCTGGATGATGGCAATGACCCCACTCGCGTTCACGTTGCTTTGTCTGTCAGATATTCATTGAAGTCCCTTTTGCTTGTTGTTGTTGTTGTTGTTGTTGTTGTTGTTGTTGTTGTTGTTGTTGTTGTTGTTGTTGTTGTTGTTGTTGTTGTTGTTGTTGTTGTTGT
>SRPN01000116.1:0-65186 GCA_018360045.1 Claviceps capensis | reverse complement strand
ATCTTCTCACCAACTATAAATTAGCTTCCCCCTTCCCAGTTCTTTAGTTAGGAATCACGCACATCAATCACACCATTTCATCCCTCACACTGTGCGACATCTATGCCTGTCTCTACCGCACTGTGTCACACTGGCGTTTCGTGATAGATCAGCAACGTATTTGCTTTTGAACTCGAATCTCCATGTATATGCGCACAGAAACGACAAGTCATAGCCATTACTCTACTTTTAATTGTCCATTTACCTCCGTGATAGATAGACACAAGATGCAGGTGAGAAAACGGAACGGGTGTTCTTATCATACTCACCTAGTCTGGGCTTCAATGCTGTGGTACGAACAATGTCGCACAGCGTAATGGCTTTAGCACTGGACTATCGGCTTGTAGACAGGCTGCGCCGCCGTATGTGCCACAAATTACAAATAACCGATCCTCCACGACTCAGTAAAAAGGCAGTGGGAAAACACGATAAGAGAAGGGGAGAGGGCAGGGCAAATCTACCATCTTCGTTATTTCAGGATTGCATGACTGTTGTCCCAGTAAACGATGTGCAATGAACATCTGAACATCAATGCGGCGCAATCTTGCCATTCCAGTCGCAGATTTCATGTGTCAATTGTTTCATTTGTATTTGCCTAGTTTCAACATGCCACTTCATCATCGAAACTGCTCGTATTTGGCGGCCGAGGCCAGTTTCGTTTCCACACGCTCAATGGTCTCCTGGTCATACAGCTCCTCGAGGTTCTTGCCAGCCTTGAAAATCTCCTTCTCATGTCTCGTCGCTTCCTCCTTTGTCATGCACACGAGATCTCTCAGTCGGACCGTGGAGCATTTCTGCACATCTTTGCCCTCGCCTATGACGTACATGCTTGGTCCCTCAGGTCGGCGCCATCGTATCAGAACAATCTTCGTGGATATGCCGCTGATGATACTGCGTCCGTGGTAGAGCTCCTCTGACAAAAAAGCCACGTCACCCATCGTCAGTGGAGTCTTCAGCCCGACTGTATCCAGGCCCAGTGATCGCGCGAGGCGGTCCTCGGAGCCTGCAACATAGGTCATGATGCCTTCGTACATCTTTTCCCTGCCCTTGGCGGGCGCGTAGTCCAGCGGGTATCCAGTGATGCTGAGTATGACATGATTGGCGGCGGTCAGGCCGAAGACGGCGGGCATGGTGCCCAGGACGGGCAGAATCCTGACCCTGAAGTTGGGCATTACGCCGAGATCTCCCACGGAGCCTTTCTGAAACTCCTCTTCTGGTAGTGGGAGCAGCTCGGCCTTGCCCTCGCCAGACTGCTCTGTGGAATACACAACGGGAATGCCGCTCGTGATGCCGAGAAGCTTCAGGCGGCGTCGTGTGGCCCTCGACAGACCATCGTCCCGACTTGCTCCAATGTCGCCAACGACAATCCTCGTGGGGTCGCTCTTGCACCCCGCGCCCATGGCGCTGATAACTGGTAGTTTGTTATCGTAGCAGTACTTGAGTAGTTCCACCTTGGTCTCGATATTGTCGATTGCGTCCACGATGAAATCCGGCCGCCGGCCGTTCTCCCATGGTCCAAGTATTCGATCCGCCACCGCTGCCTCAAATTTCTCCTGCTGCAGGTCGAACTTGACCCATGGAGCAATGGCAATTAGTCGTCGCTGCAGGCAATGAACTTTGGAAGTGCCCACGTCCGCCAGGGTCGCCACAGCATGCCGATTCAGTGAGCTGAGAGTGACTTGATCAAAGTCAATGAGCCGAATGTTAGACACGCCAGAGCGCGCAAGGGCAGCCACGCAATGAGAGCCAACGCCTCCGCAGCCCACGACAACGACGAATGACTCCCGCAGCCTCGCGAGACCTTCTGGAGTTAGAAATACCCTGTTGCGCGCTAGCTGTTCCAGAATGAGCTCTTCATCGAAATCTCCGGCTTGCGCTCTCTTGGCCAAGGCCTGGTTTCTGGCATCCTCTTTATCGGCTGCCGCATCAGAAGCAGCCCCAAAATCATTGAGCTATGGCCGACGAGAACATCAGCGCGGAGAACTGAAGGTTTGACCATGCTCTAATGGACCCGAGAAGACAAAAAAATAAAAGGGAGAGAGAGCCCTCACGTCTCAAGTTACCTTGTTGGCTTCGTGGCTATTCTCTGCCAATTGAGGAATGGAGCTCTTGAGCTCTTCAAGTCTCTCCTCGCGCTCGAGTGCCTGGTAGCCAAGAATGAGCGATGCTACTGTTGCGCCGGACAGCACTGCCGTGAGGAGCAGCTGAAACCGAGGGTTCGAGAGGGCGTCGGACAAGAGTGAAGTCATATTAGTCTCATAACATGGCACCAACTACAGCTCCTCCCAAAGATGAAAACAAGTAATCGCACTCGAACGAGTAAAAAGAATGTTTGCTTGTTCGCATTGCGAAAAAATTACCGAGCTTGGAACTTGGACGTCGTGCGCAAAAATCTGCTTAGTAATCTTGCGGACGTGCCCCCAAGTTTCGACGGCTTCGACAGCTTCGACAGATTCTCTTCGACAAAAACTACCAAGGCCGATCCTGCGCCGACATGGTCGCAACGGCGCTATCGAATACCATTTGCAACGCATCGGCTGCGAAATACAAACCAAAGAGGAAGCACTGTACAACGTGAGGAGCGGTTTTGGCCCTCGGGGCCGCACAGTAACGATGCGCATTCCGCAAGCCGCCCTTCGACGGCAATCGCACGTCGTGCCCACATCGGCAGGTCCTCGATTCACCAGCGTCCGGTCATTCGGCCATCAAACCAAGTTCACATACGTTCGGTCCCGGCCCAGCCTCCCGTTTCTTTTCGTACCGACAGCCAGGCCATCAGTGGCACGATCGTTCACGTCGGAGCGCACGCCCTGGCTCAAGAATGAAGCCAAGCTCTTCGCTCGATATACCGTCACAATATGGGCAATGGGAGCGTGCTTGGCCGTCGCGTACTTCTTCATCAATGAAGAGTTCAATGAGCGAGTGCATCCCACACCACATGAGTGGAGTTTCATGACGAGAAAATATCTACGCGATGCGCTTGAACTTCAGGATCCAAAGGACGGGATGCTCGACTGGGCTCGATGCCTTGAACTCGCTAGAGATGTCGTCACACGACTGGACGACCCAAAAGCCTCGGGCAGCAAAGTGGTGAAGCTCAGCGATAAGGAGGATCCGGCGCTCGAAGTGCCCGGCGAGTTTATCAACCGCGACATCTCTGCCATGTCGGAAGAATGGAGGAGGGGCTACTTCGAAGCCCTCATGCTAGCGGCCAAAGCGGCGGAACATGTGGACGGATGGATGCGCGACACGGAGCGCAATATCGTGTGGGCACCTGAATTTGTCCGCGGGCCATCGAATCCTCGACCTAGGCCGGTTCCGCGCGGACAGCCTCATGCGCCGCGAGAGGAAGTTTGTGAGCTGGCGTTTCCCTCGGCCGACCACTGGTACACCAAGGCCCTGACAACCGTGGGATTAACTTCGCGACAGAGGATGGAAGTAGCGCTGGAATACGCCACGTTTCTGGAATTTAAACATGGGCCAGGCGTGGATGCGCTGTATGAGCTCGCCCTGACAGAAGCCTCGGGAAGATTGGAGCCATCCAAGCTGCCCTACGACAGCAAGACTCTCGTTCTGAAGAACAATCCCAGCGGACCGGCCCCGTCCCTCAATGTCCTCGACGCCCTCACTGTTATCGCGAACCATAAAGCCCGCAAGGGGGATACCTCGTCCGCCCTCCCCATGTACATCTCCCTCCTCCAGGCCCGACGATCCCTACCCACTACGCCTCCCCCACAGACCAACAAGAAATCGTCCCAATCCCTCTACGAAACATTCGTCACCACATTCGGCCCCCCAGCTTACCCTCCTCCCGGTCCCGACGGTACGTCTCCACCCTGGCGCGATGCCCATGAGCGCTGCCAAGAAGCATCACTCAGCTTGTACATCGGCGAGATCCTCTACGCGACATGTGCCTCCAAGGACGAAGGCGTGGCCTGGACACGCGACGGGGTAGATCTGGCTGAAGAGCAGCTACGAGCCCTCGACACTCCCATCACTGCAGAAAACGAGGACGCGAACCGCGTGTGCCGGGAGTGTCTCGCCACGGGGCTGGAGAATTGGTCTGTCATGGTATCGCGGCTGGCCCGAGAGGAGGACGCCCGGAAGAGCACCGGTGCGAGTACACCTGGGAGCCTATTTTCCTTCTGGGGTGGTGAATCACCCGGTGCGGAGGGTCGGTGGGCTGCAGAGGAGGCTGTTGTGCTGGAGAGGACGAGGCGGACGAGCGCGTTGTTGGAAGATGCGCCGGCTCCATCTGGGATGATTGGTAGCCTTTTTCAAGGTCTACGATGAGAGGGATAGCTTGGTGTTATCTGATTTATTATTTTTGTGTTCAGCTTCTTTTGTGCCCTTGTTGAGGTTGTTGTATGGTACAATGCCGCGAAACCCCTGTACATTTTTTTTTTTGATTCAGTACAACATGAGAGTGCCTGCTCGGCTTTAGCTCCAGCACTTAGAGGTTACTATTGTGGCAGCTATTGTAATTAAACTTAGGGCTGAAGTGACTTTGACACACTTTTGGTCAAATGTGCGCGTGGCCTATCATCTATCTCTGGCTGTCCCATCCTGCCCTCCTATCTATTCGGTCTATTACACTTATTTCATGCCAAGGCGTCATCATCCGCGCTTTCACCATCCGTATCCGGGCTCTGCTCCCCCATTACGATCCTTCTGAACCGTCTCGCACGCTTCACTTGCGCTCGCATAGACGCCTCATCGATCACTCCAACGGCCGGTTTCTCCTGCTCCGGTATCGCGTGCCAGGTCTCTTGATCGTCGCGGAGGTCGTCTTCCGATGGCCTAGGCCTCTCTGCCACGATAATCTCAGGATTATGGTAGGTGGGCGTGGTGGCTATCTCTTGCAGGTACTGCAGCGCGGGCTGCAGCGCGGAAAGGAGGATCTTTTCCGTGTACAAGCACTCGGCGGATGAGTAACAGGGGCTGCCAAGAGCTGGGATTCCCGCATGGGAGTTGCCTGTTGGAGGAGCGAGGGGTGTGTTGATGGGCTCTGAGGACAAGATGTAGGCACGAGAGCGCTACTGGGCGGTTAGTACGTTATTACTTGGAAACTCGTTCGATGTTTTTTTCTTCTTGAATCTGTCTTTCTTCTCTGTGGGGGACTGTTTTTCTTTCTCTGTTATCCACCTCTTGGGCGACATGGGCTGGAGCGGTTGAATCTTGATCTGTGAAGAAAAGCGATGGAGGTCTGTACAAGAGGAAAATTGAACGAACCTCGGCGAGAAAGCTTTTCAAATTATCATTTTGCAACGTCTCAACAGGATACACCGTCCCCACGAGAATCATGCCATCCAGCCTGCCCAGCCAGCGGTTACAATTCTCGGCATCGTCCAAGAACCTGGTCAACAGCTCACAGCTCTGTCCGATAGCCACGATGCTTAGTTTCGCATCTTCGTGAAGCTCCCCTCGCAAGAGCTCATCAAATATGTACGAGACATGCTCCTCGGCAGATCTATTTCCTGGCACACTGTCCCGGTCCGGACACAAGCGCCTCGCGATGTGCACGAGACTCGGGAGCGGAATCGCTGCGCTATCCACCACAGTCAAGCAGCGCTGTCCCTCAGGCCACCAGTACGACTCGGCGGGGTTCGCAATCACAATTCCTGGTGGCGAAGAGTCCTCTTTGCTCGAGACATGGTTGTGTAGCTCCCGCACGACGGAGACCATGCTTCCCTTGTCGATACCGCCAACGCCATTGGTCACTCTGCCAGCTACAGTTCCGAGATAGTGTGTCGGTTCGCCAAAGATTACAACGACACGCGTCTTGGAAGATAAATTGGGGCTTGCGAAAATGGATACGTGAGGTTCGTGCGGCTCTGCGCCAAGGGGAAGTTGCCTCTTTTCGAGACCCTCGCTTTGCAGGCGTTGGTGAATAATATCTCTCACAGCACCTGCATTTTTACTCGGGGGAAAAAACCATTGATTAGAGTCAAGTACTTGTTCAAAGCGTAGCCACGTGAGGGAACGTACCATCTAACTGGAAGCGCTGGCGTACATTTACCCTCGGGTTACGATTGAGGAAAAATTTGAAGTAGTTGTCCGGGTTCTCGATGGACCGAATCTCATCTTCTTCATTGACAAAGTATCTAGTCCCAACAGTTAGGATACGCAATCAATCACACGGGAAAGATGAAAGGTAGCCTAGCGGGAGAATAGAGAGAACGAAATTGCATCAGAAACATACCCGAGGCCTTTGAGATCAGCGGGAAACACCGCATCTTTGGGCAGTCCTGTCCAAAGGCGACGGAACATGATGCGGACGATGTCGACTGCTTACTTGCAGATCCCCCTCGGTCGTATGGGCGTTGCAAAGACGGGCCAAAAGAAAGGTCCCTTTGTTAGTGCAAAACTCTTGTTATGCGAGATTCGTGGCAAAGAGCTTGATTCATTGCACTAACATCAGACCAAAATCATCGATTGATTGTGTTCTGAGCGGGTAACGTGGGCAGCTGCGCCAGCTGCATACGCGTTTGCACGCTGTGTTACCAAGGAAAGCGACGAGAATGAGAATGGCCAATTGTAATTTATCCGGTCTGAGAGTCTTTCATTGCCTTTCATGTACTACAGGTACACTGGTATAGAAACCCTCTGAAGAGCCGCAGAAGCGCTTGTCCTACCATCGTGGAACACCCTCATAAGTTCATTCTAGCCAAGTACCAAAACAATTCTCCCGTTGGAGAGCTATCGCCAAAGCCCAAAATCATGTTATGCCCATGCTCAATGTAAACTTGCAACGCTACCTGTAACTCCGAAACTGAGAACTCAAAACATGTACCAATGGCGGGTTTCCAAAACATGAGGCAATTGGCATCATGGAAAACAGCATCCTTGCGACCTCATGTCGACTGGTTTCGACGCCTGAAGGCCTGACTGATGCTAAAGCGGCTACTAGCCCCCGGCCGATTCATGTGACTAGCCAACGCTTCCTCGAGAGCGGACTGTGTAATGGAAGCATCTATGTTTGTTTGAAGAAAGACACCATTAGTGAATACCGGTGGTGAACATGGCGAGCTCTGGCCATAAGACAAGAGAAAGGACGAGACAAACCATCGAGATCACTGAAGCTGCTTCCCATGCTTGGCGTCCCCTCGCTCCCCTCTCGGGAGAGGACTTTCCCAGCCAATTCAGCTGTTCGTCTAGGCGAAAGTAGGCCCGCGGTCTGTTTGGCGTCTCGGCTATGCTGCTGCTGCTGCGCGACAATAGGCGACCCCGTCGAAGAGTCCTCGGATGTTTGTGACTGGTGGATGACGTCCCTCATGGAGAGTTTGTGAGCCCGTCGCGGGAGGCCTACTTCGTCTCTTCTCAAAGTCAAGGTCGAGGCCATGTCCTGCCTCGTTGACGGATCAGAGGAAGCCTGATAGGGCTGGAAGGCGGGCTCAAATTCATCGTCGCCATCGTCGTGGTAGCTTTGCGCGGCATCCTGTTGCTGAAACCGCGGTGGACGTCGGATGATTCGTGATTGCGCGGGGCTGGAGGAGTCGTCGTCGTCGTCATCGGCAGAGGTTTCGTCGGAGCTCGATGCTGCTGGACCCGGGGAGGATGGTTCATCGCTGTGCAGAGCGACGGTGTGGGGGGTGGGAGACTTCCCGACTTCCGAGGTGATGGGAAGCGAGGAGAGTCTCTGCCTCGATCCCGGTTCCAACGCTCTGGTTGGGAACGACGTCGTGTGTCGAGGCGAGGCGCTGGACCCGGCTGCAGGAACCGCATTGACCGATGCAGGTCGGCTGATGTTGGGACGCACGGGAATTGTTGTCGTTGATGTGCCGCTCATATTTCCTTCGTGTCGCGGCATGGGCGAGTCGCGTCTCGTAGACAGAGCAGAGCCCGTTCGTGGATGTGCACCCGCGGCCGGTTCCGAGGCGGATGCAGGTGATGGTGCCACGGATCCTTTGGCGGCGGCAGTCGCTTTTCGTACCTGGGCACGAACTTGAGATGCATGACGCTCGGTCAAGTAGGCAACCTGCTGCGAGAGAAAATCGACGGGCACACCAAACTGTGTTGCTCTGCGAACACAGCGTCAGCAGTGTCATGGCTAATCGATTGAGGTCGTCGCGAGACGCTGGTCACGCCTTGCTGGTCATGCCGTACACTTGACTCCCTGGTGTGCAAAGAGCCGAAACATTAGATACGTGTCATTTCACCAAGGTGTACAAGATGCGGAGGCTCCCTATGCATCAACTCACAATCTATTTGCTTCTGTGCTGCACCCGACAGGATCTCCCATAGAGCTTCGTCTTTGGCGGGATCCCAGTGAACCTGCAGACATGATGTCAGCGGTCAAGTCCTCTGCATATGGGACACTCTTTTGCGTACGGGCGGAGGATCGACAAAATCCCCTCGCGGGATGGGGACCCTTATATAGACTATGTACTCTGGCGAGCTCATTCTTGCTCGGATTCTCCGTGCCTGGTTTGGAGAAGCTGATGCCAAGATGGCAGTCGGATGGAAGCTCGAACAAGGCGCGGCACCCGAGAATCGCGATGTCAGGCCTTATCGATAGGATGTGATTGAGGTTGAGATACGTCCCCCATGTACCTACTTCTGCTTTCACGGCCCATGGGCGACCTCCATTTTCAAGCATGGAAATACGGAGTACGCCTCAAGGATTTTGCCAAATGCTTTACCCGATTTGGACGTCGTAATTCACCGACACAAACCTGCATGTCGAGGTACAAACATACATAGGTACTTCTTTCGATACATTGGAGTACTCCGTACGTTACAGTCTTTCTTTCGAGTGCGCAAAACCACCACAAAACATGGTCGTCCCAAAATGGACGATGCTCCACTTTTCAACTTGGGTGTAAAGGTACCTACTTGCAGACGGATTTCCAAACTGCTTCTCTCGTGTCGCACTCACGACCTTCTGCCCGATCGATTTTGTATGCTTGACTTCATAGGTTTGCTGCTCATGATGTCGAGAATGGCTCATCACCTTCATTTTTGCCGAATACTACCCATGTCACGTGGCCGATTACTCCAATGCGCGACGCGGTCAGAAACTCTGCAATGTCACGACCTGTACGGGCAGGCAGAACACGTGGTCCAAGACGTCCGCGTGACGCGCTCCCTTCAGAACCAGCACCCCCGACGTTCCCTTCGGAGACATTGTCTGCTTCGGGTAGATTGCGGGAAGTGGGACTGATGCTGCAGGAACCCAGATCAAAAGAAATGAGCGAAGAGATCGAAGACGAAATACACCGCCTACCTGGTGGAATTATCTTTTGACATTCACCTCATCACACCTGACGAAGTTGCTTCTGAACGGGAAGTCTTACGGCCAGCCGCTGATTGCCCACGCGCTAGTTTGGTCTCTGACTTGTAAGCTACATGCAACACAATGAAGTACTGCTATGTACAACTTTTTAACCTCAGACGTCTATTGCAATACAATCGCAAAAAGTGTGTAGTTTGCTCAATTCTTTTGAACTTGAGAACATGGGTACATGTCCCATAAATTGCGTGCTCGTTTCTTCAATCGTCATCCCTATGTGCGCTGCGTATGCCAGATTAGTAGATATGAAGACGCGGATCGGGCTTGGCCTCTGGAGACGTGAGCATGCGGCATGTCTTTCCACGATGAGGTTTCGAAACAAGGGTTTAGTTTTCCCACACACTGTAACGAGATGAACTCTCAAATTCTCACAGATGCGCAAGGAGGACTTATACCAGGCATGATAACCCCTATCATTTGCATCACAACGTCATTTTGGACATTTACTCAGAACATGGCATGCGCGCCAAGCATACAACGTTGCAAATTAAATTACTCGTCTAGCCCTAGTCCATCCATCCGACGGGCACGCCAAGATTCATGACAGTTTCAGAAAAGTCTCATCGTTCGGCGTGGCTGGATACGAATCCTCATTCAACGTCGAGTTGAGATTCACGGCCCCTACAGTCCTCCCATCCTCCAAGCGAATGTGCGTCTGAATGCCCAAGTCTTCCGACTGTCGGTTGACGACGATTTGGCGGCCGCCACGGATCCAGTTCCCGTAGCCTCCGTACCCTGTGTGTTGGCCGTAGCACAGATTGATACCCTTGGCAGCGACGTCTGTGCCTGGGATCCGGGACTGCCACTTAGAACACCAGGTGTTGCCGTGATCGTGGCCAAAGAACAAGCCCCTCAGGCCGGGTGTGGTAGCCAGAGCAGTCATGAATCGGGTGTCGAGCCCATCCTTGTTGCAGTGCAGGCCACCCAGGTCGTATTTTCCCCCGTGACACCATCGTGTTCCCTGGTGAGAGACCGGCACATCATGGTTGATGCCCGGATTCTTGTGAGGATCCAACCCGTCTTTCTGAAGAGCGGCCGCAGCTGTGATGGGGATATGCATAAAAGCCAGAGCCGGAATGTCTCGCTGCGCAGCCCGGCTCAGTTTCTCATTCGTCTTCTGAAACCACCCCACGACGGATGCATCGACCCAGTTTGGTCGAGGAGCAGGATGGCCATATCTGGTGCTCCAGCCAAGGTCGTATCCGCCGCGGCTGTCAAAGAACCACAGAAGAAGCTCCGGATGGCATTTTTGGCGTTTGACATGGATACAATCTGCCGCGTAGATGGGGACATAATAGTTGGACGTCCCTGCACGGTAGAATTTGACCATATTGCGTGTTCGAGATCCGGCAAACCTGCGCTCATGTCGCAAAAGGCTGTCGCCATCGAGCGTGAACGTGTGATCGTGTTCGCCATACGTAGAGCCCCAGGTGAGATTACGCTCTACGAGAGGCTTCACGAGGTAGTCGATGTAGTGCGCGTTTTTCCGTCGGGGGGCAGACTCGCCCGTTACGATATCACCATTGAGGACGACAAAATCGGGCTTCTCGTGGTCGAGCACCTCGCGCATGACTTGGAGAGTTTTGGCATCCTGCGCGGGACCATCTGGTACCGCTGACACTATTGTCTCGGTCAGATCATGCTATGATGAGGGGGGGGGCTGTAGGTAGGCCGCGAGTTCTCATACGTTCACCCAGATGGAAGTCGGAGAAGACGGTGATTTGGAATGTGCCATCTTCGCGGAATCTAAGGTCGGAGATTTTCTTGCCACTGCGAGGATCAAGCGAGGATGGCTGGAAGGGAAGACCTGCCGCGAGGGCAGCTACAAAAATCAGGCGCAACATAGTCTAGATCTGTTGAAGACGGTTTCATGATTTCTGCGTGTTTTTGCGTGTGCGTAAGCTTGTCTTGACGGTAAGACTCTGGGCCTTTGGCTGTATATATGTACATCTTGAAAAAAAGATAAAAAAATTGCAAAGAAAAAATGGGCGCCTCAATTTTGCTTTGCGTGATGGGCGCCTCTCGCTATTGTGGCTAGCTTTTTACGAATAGAGTTTGCTGATGCATTTGCGGCATTGGCTGATGAAGAATCACAACAAAGCAGCAGGACTCAAGATGTACGAATTGTTGTGTAGGTACATAGGTACATACCTAGGTGCGTGCCAGTACCATTGGTCAGTCTTCCACGTTCCCAGACCGAAAGGGACCCACTACACTCAAGGGTCCCTTTTGGTTGGGATCCACGCGTACCCACTCATCAGATGCCCGTGCTAGTCTCGATTCGGTCGTAGTCACCACTAGTCGGCTCAAGGTCCGGAGCCCGTACGACCATTCCGCCAATCTTGCTCCATCACCAGGAAGGAATGACGACGGGCTGGTCTGGGTCTGGGTCCTGGGCCAACGCACGACTCGCCCAGATGTCCGAGAAGGCAGGGCAATACGCAAACACAAAAAAACCTGGCTGGCGGCCGCATCTTGAGCAGTTCATGGACAGAGCAGGCTCGTTCTTCTTCAGTCTCATGATCCATTTTGCGCGGCCGTCCGGGAAAGACGCACCGAGCCGGTCATGACACCGCCACCGACAATGCAGAAGAAGCAGCAGAAGCAGCATGAGGCGACCAAGTTGGCGGACGAGCATGTCGCAGCCATTACGCCATCGGTATCTTCATCGTCGGTCGCTCGCGACGGAGACAAGGCAGACGAGCCCTCCGATATGCCCTCATCGACGCAGCCGTTGCGCCGCGTCGTGATGCCCGCGTTCCAGAATGGCGATACCCCGCGTACTAGTAAATGGGAGATCCGGTCGTGGTACATGTACTTCATAGGTGCCAATGGGCTCGCCCTCTTCAACTTTGGACCGACAGCGTTTCAGAACCTCCTGGCCCAGGCCGCAGGTGATTCCAAGTTGTTGGACTTTGCGGGCCGCCAGCGCGACGTCAACAGTATAGTCCTTCTCTGCAATGGCGTCTCCTTCGCCATCCAGGCGGTCTTATTTCTCATCATTGGTGCCTACGCCGACTTTGGCACCGGCCGACGATGGGTCCTGCTGATCTGGTCCCTTGTTGCCTACGGCGTCGGCTTCGGCTGGATAGGTGTGCACGAGGCGGACCAGTGGAGGGTCGGCATTGGGCTTTACATCGTGGGCTTGATCTCGTATCAGCTGACTCTGACGTATTGGACGGCGGCATTCCCGTCGTTGGCGCGCAACACCCAGTATATGAGGGATGCGCATACCGCGTATGAGAATGGTGACATTGCGCGACCGGAACTCGATCGGCGAGACGAGCTGGAGCGCAGCAGGTTGAGCAATGTGGCTTTTTGGATTCAGTCCGTCGGGGAGGTAGTCATCCTCGCCATCATTGTAGGCATCATGTTTGCGGTAAAGGTGGACGAGAGCACCGCCAACAACAATTGGGGCTTATCGGTACTCATCACCTTTGCAACGGCCTGCTGGCTCGCGCTCTCGATTGCCTGGTTCGTTATGGAAAAGACGCGCCCGGGGCTGCAGATCCCGCCGGGGCATAATATCGTCACGGCCGGTCTGTGGCAGCTGCGTGAAGCCCTCACGCAGATCTGGCGTCTGAGGCAGAGTCTTATCTACCTGGTTGGGTATTTCTTCCTCGGTGACTCCCTCAACACGACTGTTACTGTCATTTCCACTCTGCAAAACGACGTCGTCAGCTACAACACCCTCACTCTGACATATCTGCTCCTTGTCGGCATCATCGCACAGGCCGTGGGGATCGGTGCCTTTTGGATCATCCAGAAACGATTCAATCTCAGCGCCAAGACCATGTTCAACGCCAACATGGTTTTTATCCTTATCCTAGACGCCTGGGGCATGGTTGGCAACTGGACCGACCGGTTTGGTTTCCACACCGTCTGGGAGATTTGGGCCTACCAGGCCTTTTATGGACTGTTCGTCTGTCCCTGGTACAGCTACTCCCAGATCATAATCAGCTCCGTCACGCCCCGCGGCCACGAGTTTCTCTTCTTCTCTGTCTTCAATATCATTGGCAAGGCGTCTAGCCTGCTCGGGCCCCTTATCTGCAGTGCCATCATCGATGCCACCCCGGGGGGAACGAACAACAGCGCGGCGTTTTACTTCTTGTTTGCGCTTAGCCTGGTCAGTGTCGTGGGGATCTGGGTCTTTTTGGATCTGGATAAGAGCACGCAGGAGCAGGAGAACTTTTTGTCACAGGAGAACAAGCGGGCCTACGGTGGTGGTGGTGTTAATAGTGGTGTAGATGTGGCGGGGAGTGAGGCGGGGAGTGAGACAAGTGGTGCTGTGGCCAAGGGGTCGAAAGGGCGAGTTGGGTAATCATATTGTATTGTTGGACTTTGTGCGGAGTTAAGACGAGATGCTGTGGACTTGAGCCAGCGACTATGCTTTCTTCCAGGATTCAACAAGGATGTTGTTCTTTTGCATTACTATGAAATCATACTCTGTTTTTTGAGGAACCGTCAATGTGTAGTGAAGTTTTTGTCACCCACCGCTCAGCGCTCGGCGCCCACCACCCAGCATTTCTGCTTAAATCCAGTCGCCATTGTTGCGGCACATTCCCCGAATTCGAACCCTCACAACTCCATTCACGCTTGCATTGTGTTGTTCTATGTCACGTTGAGGTAGAAAAGAAGAGAATAGAAAGAAGAGAGACGAAAAACAAAATAAGAAAGCCCCAGAAAAAAGGAAGAAGAAGACAATCAAAACAAGGGAAAATGTGAGAGAAATGAGAACAAAAGCAAGGAGCGTCGCTCTAAATCTTCGCCGTAACAGACGTCCTACAAAAACAGGACGCCTCGATCGGCACGTCCGCAACATCCAACGCCTTCTTCAGCTGCGGCACCAAAGCCCTAGCCTCTGCAATGCGGCCCAGCTTAACGAGACACTCGTGGTAGCCATGCAGAGCCCATACATTATTAGGATGTCTGTGAACACGAGGCAGGGAATCGTCAAGGCCCAGATCAGCTCTATATACGGCCAGGGCATCCTGGACGTGGCCCTGCTCGAGGAGCAACGCGCCGTAGGCATGCCGGACGGGCTGCATCCAGCCCCATGGCTCGTCAAAGGGCAGAGAATCGTAGCGCCGGATGGCTTCACGGAGGTGCGCAAAAGCAGCGTCGTGGTGCCCGGAGCGGTACTCGATCTCGCCATCGAGCATAGACTCTGCGACGTCGAGGATGCGGACGCATTTGTTGTTGAAGATTGTCCGAGATGGCTTTACGAGAGGGACGGCCTGGCGGAAGAGGTCCCTGTGGCGGTGGGCATCCTCGACGCGGTCGAGGGCTGCGTAGGCGACGCCCTTTGCATAATGGAGGAGGGCAGTTGTGACGCAGTAGAGGGCTTGGTCGGGCGGCAGCGGCAGCGAGAGGATGTCATCCCAGCGTCCGAAGCGGATGAGAGCGTGGACACGCATGGCGAGGAACGCCTCGAGCCAGTCGGCCATGGGCGGGGATTCCACCCGCAAAAGCTCCTCCGAGATGGACGCCTCGAGCATTTCGACCGTTTCAAGAGCAAGTCGAGACTGGCCGGAAAACATGGCGCTGTAGATACGGAAGTGGAAGTCGTGGCTACGGTAGAGCGTGTAGAAGTTCAGCGGGCCCTCGCGCTGTAAGAACTTGTCGTCGGCGGCCATAGCATCGGCATTGGCGGCCACAGCGCGAGCGTAGTCGCCCACGAGGATGTCGAGGTGACTCGGCATGTGGTTTAGGTGTCCAGAGTCTGGGACGAGGCCGCGCAGCTTGTCGGCGGCCGGCATGCCTGCTTCAGGCGTGCTCGACATCTCCATGAGGTGAATATACAGGTGCAGTAGTCCTGGATGCTGGTCTCCCCCTTGCTGCGACAATGCCTCGTCCAGCACGCGCTTCACTTGCTCCGTCCGCGCTCTCTCTGCTGGCTGGCCCGTCTTGATATCCCACAGCTGCCACGGCGTCAGGTTCATCATGGCATCGGCATACAACGCCGCCACGTCGAGATGCTGCGGGAAGCGCGTCGCCACGGAGCCCATGGCATCGGCGTATTCGCGGTTCCAGATGCAGTAGTCTCCCTTCCTGGGGGCCCGCACGCGCGGATACCGGAAGCGAAGAGCCTCAATGAGCGCCTTTTCCACCGGCGAAGCGTTTCCACAGAGCGCCTGTGCCTGCTCCACGGCCCTGTGTGTTCTCTCGGCCGTGGTGCTCAACTCGCGCCGGCCAAAGAGCTCCCATGGCTTGTTGTAATTCGGGCCCAGGGCGTAGGCGAGCCCCCAATGAGCAATGGCGCACGAGGCGTCGTGCGAGATGGCCGTCTGGAAGCACCGGGCTGCCTCCTCGTGGTTGAAGCCGTAGCACCAGACAAGTCCGCGGTTGAACCAGGTCTGCGCGACGGGGCTGGACGTGGTGATGGGACAGTGGTGCGCCCCAAGGTTATAGTAGTCGTCCACGTCGTTGCCGCCGCCACTAGGTATGCTGAATAGCGACATGGCGGCGGGAGAGAGCCCTGGGAAAGGATTCTGCTAGCCAAGGGCGGCGTCTGGCGAATTGGGGACCGGAAGGCGAGGGAGGAGGCGTGGGTGCTCGAAACGCTCAATTTCAACAAATGTCGTGGATGGGTCGAACGAGGGCCCAATTCAACGTCCGATAAAGCATTGATGTCGACAGATTCTCTGTAGAAGGTCGACAAATGAGATGAACAGAAGGCAGTCGACGATAGAGTCAACGATGGGAGTGCCGAGTGGACGTGGGACAAACGCCGTCGGACATTCGGGAAGTCTGGTGGGGCTTATCGCTCGCGGGCGCTCGCAGGCATGGCGCGACAATGACGTTTGATTGCAATTGTAATTTGTCGTCATTGGAACAATTGTCTCTATTTTGGCCCTGTTCTAGAATATCAGATGGTTCTTGAGGATCACGGCGTACTTTTTTACACCCCATCTTTGTACTCAACCGGCGCAACTTTTAGGTTGAGAGGACAACCTGCTGCAATAATTCTGTGAGACTGTCCTCAGACTGATCAAGTTCTGTGACCTGTCTAGAAGGTTAGGAGGTATCTTGTTACTTGTAAGTTGTGCTCACTCCTCCGTTGAGGCTCCAATGTAGGTGTATGAGGTAGGTATAGATAGGTAGGTTTAATCGGCTGGTGCAGCCGTCGCGTGATGGCGACTGCGAGCGTCGAGCATGGCTCAGGTATTCCTCAACATGTTTCAACTTCCGGTACATATGGTCCCGCGTAGATCTGTCGCAAGGTGCGGAGACCAATCATAGACTTCTCGTCTAAGAGAGGAAAACACGAAATTGGGCACATTTCTTCATTTTCGTCTACCTCAACATATATCTGACACGTGATGTAACATCGAGGTTACACAAAATACCTGTGGTACTTAAGCGGAGTGAAGGTCGAGGCTAAGTAGGTAGCGAACTTAGACTAGACATGATCAGAATCCATCAGAGAGCAATATGGAAATGCATCACATTCAAACACTGCATCAGATCACATTGTCTAGTCTGGCAGGCCCAGTCATCACCAAGAAGTGTAAGTGTGATCTACCATTAACTATTACCACAACTTACAAATTCGTGGCTCAGAAACGTGGATACTTTCCATCCGTCTAAATATCGAAAAGACTTATCGCACTCACTGCTCAGGTATACCGTATCACGTCGGTATCATGTCTCGATTTGAACGCACTGAACGGCAAAAGTCAGAGCCGTGCCCAGCATCTGAACGCATCGGACGGTCTAAACGCAACGAACGGGCATATTCAGAGCCTTTTCCAGTGTCTGATTGCACCGAAGGGCAAGCTCTAGAGGCCTGTCCAGTTTTTAAACCCACCAGAAAGCAAGTTCCAGAGCGCCGCCCCATTCATACCTGTGCGCCAAAACCATCATTTATCGATGAGAAACCAATGAGTGAATCTGCGGCCGCTTGTGCATGGCAAGATTTCCAAAAGCCTCGGCTAGGGCGTTTCACGCATCAGCGAGGCATAAGGTTCACCAAACGCTCGGATGTGGGGAAGATGGGATGGTTTGGAGAGTCCGCATCGACAGCAAGACATATGCGCTCAAATTAGTACGTCTTTTTGAATGAAACGATCGCTTGATCTTATTGAGTACATTGTGGTGCTGACAGTTGACTGGCCACCTAGTTCTGGGACACACAACAGCGGGCTCAATGTTACTGGGCGTTCCGAACAGAATGCCAAAATGCGTCACTCTTCGCAAAGATGCGATTCGCCATCGAAAATTCGGCTGACTCGATATGGCTGCATCCAAACCCGAAAACACATCGAGATGGACTCTACAATATGCACGCTTTTTCCGACGAGGGCCGCAGCCGACAACGATACCGAGATATGCCAGGCGCAGTGACATATAGTACCGCACCTCGTCTAAGAGAATGCTATGGTTGGATGCCGATAAGAGGCCAGGATATTTGGACAATGCCTAAAGCCCTGCGTCCTTCCGTTCTATCATTGGATAGACGTGGACAAGGACGTCGCCAATTCTTCCCGGCTCAACAGTACTACGCACTTGTATACGAATATATATCTAGCACTGAGGCTAGCAGTGAGGCCGATCTTGATGTCGACGTAGTGCAGCCGCAGCTGGACTTTCTTTGGCTTGGTGGATGGTGCTTGACGATGATGAAGCGAGACAACTGGGGGGGCGACGGCATCTTGCTGGATATGGCAGATGTCATGTCCGTCTTTCATAGGGGATGGCACAAATGGTTGTATTCGCGAAGACGCGCAGCAGAATTCACTGAAATACCCGTCTTTAACTAGCTCAAAGTAATGGTTGCGTAGCTCAAGAATCAAGATGCTACCCCGGACCCGAGATGTATCATGTGGTGATGACATTCCTGCGCTCCTGAACGTGAAGCACCGACTACCTGTGATGATTCATGAATGCCAGGTATTTAGCAGGAAGTAACAAGAGGAAGGAAGTAAGTTAAAGTTGCCTCTCGAGTCTCGGCATTTTCCAAGTTCTTTTCCTTCGCGTGACGTTTAACCTGACGGCCTCGGGTAACAGGCTGGCGCGCATATTGGTCAATGGTAGCAAGCCGCAAAGTGAACGACGCCGTTCAAACTTCAACGTGATGTTGAGATCTTCTTGCAATACCTTGTGGTAGCCGTAGAAGCTGAAGCAAGAGAAACTCGTACGGACTCCGGAGCTCTGGCTGGTCATCGTCTAAAACAGAAGTCGGTCCAGTTCTTCTCAACGTTGAACGGGTTGCTTCTCGGAATCTCGAATAGATTATAACGTTGGGTGGTCATATGATCCAGATTGCACAGCCTCACAAATCAAGGCCCATTTCCTGTCCATCAGCCCTATCCTCTTAAGCCAAGAACAAGTTCGGCTTGCTGTTGGTCTTGCCAACCTTTGAAGACTCGCGAGTCGTCGGCCATGCTTCGTCGGATCAAATCCCATGGGCGGACCACGGTCTTGAAGCTCGTAGTCTGATAGATGGCAGATATCTCTCACCCCGTCCTGATACGCCAACGCGACACGTCAGAATGAGCTTGAGAACTATTCCAGGCAGTGGCAGAATCGCAGAGTCGACCGTATATGCTGGATTTTGGGAGCTTAGCTCAGACACATAGTAGTCACATACCTTGCGTCTTACGGCATCGAGAGCCACCTCGGTCTCCCACATGGACTCAAGTGCCTAGTGAACAAGTTTCATTAAGCTCAATAGAATTCCTCGGATCATGGGATTTTCTTCGCTCATATCTCACGTTGCTTCCGACACGCATCAGACTAGAAAATAGCAGTGCGATTGTGCCTTGTTCCCGACAAGTCAGTGTGACCGTTGTCCGTGGATCATGCAAAGCCTTCGGCTCGCTGAGGTGACTGCGTGCCAGATGCGTCAACGCGCTTCTTGGTAAAGCGCAGAACAACAAGAGCTTCATCAGTAATCAGGAATCCATATCGGCAATCACTCAGCGCTGCGCACGTGCTGACTTGCGACAAAGATAAGGCCCATTCGCGTCTGACGCTTTGGTGCTCTGAGAAGCGCATCTCGGGGTACTATTTGGTCGAGAGCTTAGTGAGTCCGGATAACAGTATGTCCAACTTCTCTTGCGACGCGGGAGTTGGCATCGAGAACAAGCCCCAGTCTGGCGACGTAATATTTTGACAAAAGTTTCCAGGCCATAAGCCCAACGGTTCTTGGCCCAAGTTGATGATGGAAGCGGCTTGTTCAAGCGCCACGTTCACGAATGGCCACAGGTACCTGGTACCTAACCTGCCTACGAAAAAGTTCAGGCTCCGCTCATCTGGGACTAGGTACATAGGTACATAGCAGATCACCTCTACCTGATATGCCGATTGACTGGAGTCTGGGGATCTCCTCCACTCCAGCGTGCATTCAGTACCTGCGCGTATATCGACGTCAGGTTTTGGATTGTAAAGTCTACCCACGGCGTCCATTCTGACACAGGTACATAGCCAACTTTCGCTGTAGAAGTTAGGGCCTTGAGATGCCCAGCCCAAGTCTGGTTCCGGGCTTGGCCGTGCTAGAACGTCGTGAAACGTTAACATTGAGATGCCTACCTATGTATCAGGCAGTAGAAGGAAAAGAAAGAAGGAAACTTTCTGCACCTGGTGCCCCTGTGACTACTTATACCTTTGATGTCCGTCATTAATAATTATGCAGGAACGATGCACTGCGCAGCCACTGTTGGGCCTCCGCGCTCAGTGTGCTCGCACCAACACATTGCGTCGCATCATGTTTGTCGCGGGAAACGATGGAAAACTCCGAGAACTGTGGGAGTTACCGCTTCTCTGACAGGGATGACAAATGACCATTGCGTTTCTGGCATACCTGAACATGTAGAAACACGCAATCAAAAAGCGATAGCGATCAATATTCAAGAGTCAATTGTACTGGTACATGATCGAAAGAGTTTAGAGTATGGAAATACGCCTCAAGGATTTTGCCAACTGCCTCAACGCTTAACCCGATTTGGACGACGCGACTCACCGATACAAACCTGCATGTCGAGGCACATGTCGAGGCACATCTCTCGATACATTGGAGTACGTCGCAGTTTTTCTTCCGGTTGGGATACACGTATCCCGCCGTACAATCTTGTGGGCGACGTCAATCGACCTGCGGCTTCATACAGAGCACTTCCACATGGGCTGCTCATGCTTCCCCTTCCAAGTTCCTCGTTCCGCCCGCCACCCACCCAGTCTACCTGTTCTGACCCGACGCGCCCGACTCACGCCCGCTCAGTAAAATTGTGAAGAACGGGAAGAAGGACAACGGCCAACAGATAAAATCTCTCCTGCAGGAACTGTTGCAGGATCTATCTGTCTGAAGGAAGGACAATAACTCGATCGACTGTTCACCAAACGACAGGACTATGCCCGCCCTGCGGGTCACCAAAGTGTCATGGAGGAACAAACGAAAATGTAAAGCTGTGTTACGGACAACGGCGATACCAAGTAGGGTGTCGAACGAAATGAATCATCACCTGACTGTATTTAAGTCGACTCAACTAGGTACCTGCTATCACCATAAACAGAGGAGCTAATTTCTCTAGAGCTGAGAGAGCGTAAACGTGGCCCACTGGCCCTCATGAACCTCCCTTGACCTTGATGGCGCTAGACAAATCCCTGATGACATACAACTGGTCGTAGAGATCCGTGACATCGCAGAAAAGTCTCAAGATACTGAACTTCCTCGAGTCAAAATCGATTCTCGACGCTGTCTGACGCCTACTAGTCTCCTGGCTAAGCTTGTGCAATGCCAGGTTCAAGCAAGCGTGTTCGTACTCGCCCAGCTGAGTAAGACATTTCTTTCTCCCCTCTTGCCCTACACAGTCAGAAAACTCGGGGAAGTGTATCGAATTGACATTGCGCTCATCAGAGTCTCGCAAAATCGAGCCAACGTCGTTGTAAATGCGACACATAGTTGTCAAATGGCGTGCAATCGCATTGGAAAGGTATTTCTGTACGACTGTAGGATAGACCTCCTTTCCATGGCCAATGTTGGCAGATACTAGGCAGTTGGAGAAGGCCAGGGAATACGCACATGCCACGTGGTTTCCGCCGGTTGTGCGAACCCAATTGTAATATGTTTGCGCCGGTGAGTCGAGAATATCGCCAGTTTTCTGGCTAGCGAAACGGGCGTTGTCCTCCAGCTGGGTTGCATGCGCATGCAGAAATTCTCTGCACTCCTGAACTAGCTGCTCACGATCCCAGCTGCTCGCTCTGCACACAGATTCGTGATTCGTTATGTACTTGACGAACTTTGTGAGCGATACCTCTACACATTCGATCGCAAGTGAACTGCTGTCATGAATGTTCTGAATTTGGTTGCTAGTATTTTCCAAGGCATGCGGAGTATCGCAATCCGTATTTCCATTCTTCGTAAGTGAAAGGCCTTTGTTATGGAGGCCGTTGAAAACTTGGTCGATAACACTGTGTAGCCTCTTGCTCTGGCCAAATGCAGGACCTGCGACCGCCTCGATGAACTCATCTGTCTGAAAGCCAAGTAGAGAGAGCATCATCATATCATACATCCAGGACGCGGATGCAAAGGTTCGGGTTCGATTGTTGCACCCGACCCAAGTGAAAGGAATGATACTGAGATATTTGTCTTCTCTTAGGTCTGACCCTTCCCTTGGGTAGATTTGAACCCTTTGGGCTTTCAAAAGCGGGACAAAGAATGAAGACTCAATCAATGACGCCCGGACTTGCCACTCGTCAAGTGGAGCGAAAAGAGCTGTCTGGCGCACGAGACGCAAGTGGCCTTCCAGTTCACCCAAGATGCTTGCAAATGGCAGGCTGTGACCAATCTCACCCTTTGATGATGTTTTGCAATGAGCTGCCTTGAGAGCTGCGACTTTATATACTTCGGCCACGAATGCCAGGTTGTAGGCCGTCTTGGAAGTCCAAGGTAGGTCCTCTGGCTGAAGCGTGGACGATCTGAGCCAGGCGACCCCTCTGTCCATACAAGCCTGTATCTCGTGTTGTAAGTCGTCAAAGAAAGATACATGACGTGCGTGCGAAAGAGCCAGAATGGCATAGCAGGTCTGCTCCTGGGATCCGTCCCAGGATCCGTCTTCGCTTTGATCCAGCATGATACGCAGACATGCCTGGAACAACGAAACACTCAATCTACATCGAAGATCGAAATCTATATCCTCGAGAAGCTCACCGCTGTCGATAACGAGTATAAGTCTGGTCAAAGCCTCCGCCAATAGCATAGACGGATATAGGTGACTCAGATTCTACTTGCGTTAGCCGACTCCCGAGCAGTGTGGCCATAAACTTTTTGAGAGAGACTTACCCATTTGTCCTCCACACGGTAATCAGTGGACCACCACATTTGACATATAAATCGGGTAGCTTTGACAATCTGAGAACTATATTGAGACACAGCCGGTTGATGTAGAAGGCAAAGCAAGACGTGTAGGTTCGAGGTCAGACTGGGATCTCTTTCAGTACCAAATGTTGTGAAGTGGTCTCTTCTCTCAAAGATCTTAATCATAGTGTCTGGGCTGACATGTTGACCAGAAAGCTTCAGCGCCAGTAGAGCTTTGGCGGTGTCGTCAACGTCGGCGGTGTGCGGTGCTGAACCTATGTCAGCGAATCCGCTTACGCATGAAGGTCAATTGGTACTAACCGAAGCCTATGATTCCCCCTTCATCTTCAAGCGAAGCGCGGAGGATGCCAACGAGACCTTGGAAGCCCTCGCATTCAATATCATCGTGACGAAACCCCGCCTGGAGCAGTGTGGCCAGAATCTGCTCGGTTACATTAGTTCAGGTCTGAACGGGGAAAGAAAGGTGAGAAGACTTACCCAACTGCATTCAAAGTGAGTTGTGGGATATGTTCCAGGAATCCCACCATCACCATGGCCAGCTCCATTGCTAACGATGTGTCTCAAATATGATTCAGCCTCGTCACTCCATTGCGACGCTCCTATCAGATAAGCGGCGGTCGACGAAGGGGATGCCATCATCGAGCCGTGATACATGTGGTGGGAAACGCGATCAAAGTCGAGTTCTCCGAGAAACGCCTCCAGAGAATGTAGAACTGATGACGGTCGTTGCGCGTACAAAGTACTTAAGTTGAACTGAGACATCTTTTCCTTGTGCATGCATTCCAAAGTCATCTTACATGGAAAATCAAGGACAAGTGAGCCATTCTCTGACTCTCTCTGAAGATAGGAAAACAAGGCGGGCACAATCAGCTCGACGCCAATGTGATTGCTCTTTTCGACATCATCCCACTGGCTCAACTGTAGCTTAAGGGAGGCGAAGCCTCGCTCGATGCGCTGGCTGATGTCGTTTGGAGAAACTGCCATCAGTTGAAGGGGCTCCTTCACATGAAGTAAAAGGGCTAGTAGGGCTGTGGATGTATCCAAGATGCCAGCCGTTTGCGTTGTTCTGAGGATACCCCAACTTCCATCCGGAGATTGAGTCTTTAGTAGGTAGTAGAAGCATTCCGGAAAGAGCCATTTTTTCACATCGTCTTCTGTTTTGCTAATCATGGCTACCCAAGCTGTATCGTAAACCTGACAACTTGCTGTGCAGAGACCATAGTAAGTGTGGTAGCTTGAGAAAGCTCTGGTCATCAGAGCTTTTGCCCATGCGGTCAAGTCGTCATCATTTGATGCGACAAGTTGCGCCTCAAAGGGGGCAGATGGGTTGCTACCCGAATGTTAGAGTTAGACGAAACACATGGAGTCGCAAAAAACAACCACTAAACGCACCTCGACATGGCGGAAACAGTATTCTCAAAGTGAAGTCCTCAGATTTTCTTTGTAGGTCAACTACGTTCGGCGTAAAGGCTTCTTTGTACCTTTCATGATTTCATCAAATCGCAGGTGGGCCCGCCAGTCAGTCCTACGCAGATCGTTGGAAGGCGCTCTTTTCTCCGTTTCGCATTCGATTAATGCTGTCACAAGTCATCAAAAACCTTGTACATACGAGACATGACCTCAAAGTCCAGTCATCTGCTTCTTTGCTAGATACTTTCCATCCCACTGCTCTCATTTCGATTGTCTTACGGTGGCAGCCGATTCGGTACCATTATGTATCACCTTGTAATCAGCTTTACGGAGTATGTACTACCTCCTATAGTACCTCAATGATGCTGGTCGCCGGAGGCACCCTTGGCAATGCAAAACCAATGTTTCATTGCATACTGTGTCTTGAATGCCAGCTTCTGGATTCTGTTGGCGATCTCAGTAAAAATATTGTAGTGGCCTGTGAGAAAAAGCACGTACGAGTCTGCCCGTGACACACATCTTCAGATAGGTTAGGTGCTCTCTGTGAGGATCGGATATTGTTGCACAAAAGAATGGGCGCAGCCGTCTGCCCACTCTGATGTGCTTTGTTTGCCCCTATATACCCTGCGATAGATATCTGACCGACCAAAAGGTCAGAAGTCATGGTGGGAACTCAGCTTATTAGGTACATAGTGAGCAAAACAGGTACAGGCACGGAGTAACTACTCCGTATTCGCCAAGCGAGTTTTCGCAACAGAAGTTTTGAAAAGTGGGACGGTCATACTGCCACACCGTACGACAACAGTTGAACAGTCAACAACGTCAATTCATCGACCATCAACAACACAACGAACTCATCGGTTTTGGCTTTCGCGCACCGTGTTCCATCACACTTATGTCTATTCTAGTTCTTCCATCGAACTGTACAACAAAGTGGTCTTTTCACACTGCGCAGCGACGTACGCACACATTGTAGGCGAGCCAATTCCAGATCCTCGCCCTTCCATGGCATTCGAATCTGTTGAGGAGCTTGGAATCGGACGGCGACACACAGCCTGTAGCAGACGCAACAACCTCGTTATGAAATAGGGACTTCCAGTCTCCTATTTCCTACTCAGGGCATTGATCAGAGTACTTTGCAAGGCTCACTGGAACCGAGGCCACAGCTGCCGTCAGCGCGAGATTCAGATGGCGGACAGCGGCTCAATCCGAGCATCAAACGCGCAGAAATTGGGAGAATCACGATCGCAGCTCCCCTATCTTTTTCCGAGAAACATGAAGAGGTCGTGCTAGGTATTGCGGTTGTATTCCATAATTGACTTGGCCAAAGGAGGCTGGAACATTCAACCAGGCATCAAAAATCCGCGGACCGCAATCGCCTGCGCATATATTTTTACCATTGCTTTTCCAGCGTACAATTTCAAAATAAATCGCCGAAAATCGTGATTCGAAAATGTGCCATGCTATACAGCAAGGTACAATGTGATTTACATCCCACGTGTAGGTTGGTGTGCAGGTACTTAGCTGTGTGGCAATCAAGCGCGCTAGCCAGATGATGGGGTGCAAAAAAGCCATGTTGCGAAAACTTGCTTGGCGAATATAGTCCTGCTCGGGTACGGCGGGACGTGCTCGACGGAATAGGTACATAACTCTCTGGCACATAACTGCATTTACATACGTGTACCCCAGGCGCACAGGTATTTGGGTGTGTGGCAATCAAGCACGCTAACCACATAGGGTAAAGTCGTCCTTTTCAAAAGGTTATACGGAGTATTCCGTAGTTATTATGTACATATACCCACGGAGTAGGTACACATTGACCTAGGTAGGTATCTCACGGAAGGGGCAAGAAGATATCAACAGATTCGACACGTGTGGACAGTGGAGTCGCGGACGCACTTGCCCCCTGTAGGGATTTCCAGCATTAGGTACCTACGTCATAAAGGTTATTCGCATTGCAGGAACGGCACGGGCTCAGCTCCGAACCACGTTACGGACGACTCGGAGCATTCAGAAGGAAGTAGACTGTAGAAGTCTAGAAGAGAGACAAATTTGGAGAGACCCAGACATGTTAGTCTGGGGGTCCATATATATAGCCTATAGATGGTCGAGTCGGCCTCTCAAGGCTCGGGGGAGAACAGAGTCCTGACTCCTTCAGAATCCTTTTGAGGGCCAAAACCAACCGTTGCGTTGTAAATAGAGGATTTCTCTCGTTCCAAGCCCCAGAATCATTGGCCCTTCCCTTGTAACACAGATCGACTCCAAGTCTCAAGAGCGAGCGGTATCGACTCATTGAGTCCTGGGTCGCAGCCAACCTCGGCAGGTACAGTTCATTATGTATGTACTTAGATCAGTACTTCTATCAGCGATCATTGACCAATGTATTCAAGGATTATAAATATACGGTCTCGCCTATATTAAAATTAATCAACACCTATTAACTTCCATTGAACGGCGACGAATCACGACGAATCGATACACAAGTTGCTGGGATAGTCCTTGCAAGACTCAAGTTTGCAATCTTCCCTTCCTGTTTACGTGTGACAATGTGAAAGTGTCGGGTTACACGTTAAGATCTGTATTGTGACCAGTGTATCTGAAAGAACATGTGGTCTCGCTTATATTAGGCCGAACCAAGATAAACTCCAGTAAACTGTAAAAGACGGCCGACCTCGGTCGACGAGGGATCAATATTTCAGTGACTGGGCCAGTGTTTGCGATCTTCTCTTCCTGTCCACGTGTCGCCATGTGAAGCTACCTAGCAGGCTAGCCCTGCTGGGGTACGACTTCAGTATCAACTTGCCAATATCAGTACCGACCCCGGCATGATTATCCTGCTCAAGGACTCCAATCAGTTGGTCGCCTTGTAACTATCTAGAACTGCTTCATAAAGCTCAGTCTGGAATCCTTTGGAAGCTCATCTGCGAATGCTGGAGGGAGAACCAGTACATTTCCCCAGTCTGTTCTCAAACGAAAGGGCTGCTGAGGAAACCGTATTCTGGCATCGGACAAATATCTCTGCTAGAATTGACGAAAGTCACCTAACAATTGAATGAGTCATCGTTCTGCTCAGTAGGTGTAAAGAACGTACCTTTGTACTGTACTGAGGCGGGAGACAATTCTTTTGCACGGATAAGCGAGCGGAGACTGATCAGAAGGTCTTGACGCGAAGAGGTAAGATACTGTAATTCCGAACAAGAGCAAAATTATGCAGAGAGGAGTCCATGAGACTGTGGTTTGGTGAATCCTCAAGTCGGTCCAGCTTCTAATAGATCCTCAGGTTTTCTTACAGATAGATGTAGACACTTGTACTTAGTCTTGAGTGTTCACTTCGTCCTAAAAATTAAAATCTTCAACCCTCAACATCACCTGTATACCTGATCATATCCGTAGACTATTCAATGCCATCAATTCACGACATTCTGACACAGCCAAACCTACCACTGGACTCGTCCGCTGTACCTTGAGGTCTGATTCCTGAACACGTACAATGACATTCGGGATTCTCTAAGAATGAACACCATAGTTGACATCTCAAAACCTTCTGTCAATGTACTCGCCGGTGCTAAATGCGGCGATGCGCGTCGGTTGGGTTCCCCGTCAGCCGAAACGGGGTTCTGAGAGTGATTGTCAGATCCAATCTGAGACGAGCTGAGCATGGGCATACATGATACAGCATTTTTGGACCTTTGGTGCAGTAAATATGGCAATCAGTAAAACGGGACACTTGCACAAGCTATTTCCATCTTCAATAGGGCCCAAAACCGTTATACTTAGCCTCCTAGGGCCTGGCAGCTGGGTTCAGAACTTCAGGGTGCTTTCTTGCCAGACTAAGGCCTTGGTCTCGATGAGTCGATGTCAACTCGCGTGTCGGAAGGGAAGTTGGATACTTACTTGCCCGGAGACAACCAAATTTTTAACTCTCTGCCAAGTGAAGGCCCAGGATGAGCTTGTCATATGACACAAGAGAGAGACGCCAGTAGATCTTACCTCTGTCGCAAGTCGGCGCCGGGCACGCGGGGAACGGCTGATAGTCGATACGATTTCTTGATCACGGACGAGAGAGATGGAGACGCTTATTATAGTACTACGTTTTACCAAGTCCATCAGTCTCGTCGGAGGGCCCAAAGGACTCGCTGGTGAGTTTGAGGCTCACCCATCCGATGTGGCCGCATGCGTCATCGCACCTGAGCCTTCACCAACGCGCTTCTTGGTAAGACTTAGTACTACAGGCGACTCTCATCCGTGATCCAGAATCCGTATGGACTTTCAGTCTCCTTCGCGTACGTGCTGCTGACTTGTAAGTTGTGACAGAGGTAAGATCCACTAGCATCTGATGCTTTCGAGCTCTGACAGGCGAATCTCGGGGTAACGCGTTGGCAGAGAGCTTGGTGTGTCCTGATAAGTAATTGTCCAACTTCCCTTCCGTCACGCGGGTTGGCATTGAGATCAAGGCCCAGTCTGGCGACAAATCTAAAACACCCTGAGTCCAGCTTCCAGTCCCTAGAGGCTAGGAACATCGTTTCTGGCCCCCAGATGAAAATGCCACTTGGCCTGTGCAAGCGTCCCGTTTATTACTGATTGCCATACCTTATACTCTACCAAATAGCGTTCCATACTGCGCTCGTCTCGGATCTGTCATTCAACCCCAGACCCCATTTTGGCTGACGGGGGAGTCGGGACCCTCCCAGCGCGCGTTTAGCACTTGCGCATACTTCGGCATTCAACTTTGCAAGATGAAGGTTCTCCATGACGTCCATTTTTTCCGATCCATATGAGCACCATGGAGAGATTTGACCTTGCAAAACCTAATGTCGATATATGCGAGCAGCGAACGTGCTAAATGCGCGCTAGGAGGATAGGAGAGTCTCGCATCAGCCAAAATAGGGTCTGGGGTTGAATGTCAGGTCCGAGACGAGCGCAGTATGGAACGCTATTTGGAGAATAAAATATACATGGCAATCAGTGAATGGGACGCTTGCACAGGTAGGTACCTATCTACCTATTTTCAACTAGGGCCCAAAAACGTTAAACTTGGGGCCTGGCAGCTGGGGTCAGGGTGTTGTAAATTTGTCGCCAGATAGGGCCTTGGTGTCATTACCAACCCGCATGACTGATGGAAAGTTGGACAATTACTACCAGGAGACCCCAAGCTGTCTGCCAAGTGGTGGCTCGGGATAAGCCTGTCATGACTCACAGGTATCTATGACACAAGAGAGAAATTACCTTTGGATCTTACCTCTGTCGCAAGTCGGCACGTACGCGGAGAAGGCAGAATGTCGATACCGATTCCTGGTCACGGACAGGACGCCTATAGTACTACGTTTTACCAAGTGCATCAGTCTCGTCGGAGGGCTCACTGCTCAGGGGACTCGCTGGTGAGTTTTAGGTTCACCTGTCCGATATGGCCGCATCGCACCTGAGCCTTCACCCACGCGCTTCTTGGTAAGACTTGGTACTATAAGCGTCTCATCCGTGACCCGAAATTCTCATCGACCTTCAGCCTCCTTCACGTGCGGCGTATGTGCTGCTGACTTGTGACAAAGGTAAGGTCCACTAGCATTGGATTCTTTCGTGCTCTGACAGGCGCATCTCGGGGTAACACGTGGCAGAGAGCTTGGTGTCTCCCGGTAGTAATTGTCCAAGTTCCCTTCCGTCACGCGGGTTGGTAATGACACCAAGGCCCAGTCTGGCGACGCAGTATTCCGACTTGAGCTTCCAGGCTCTAAATATATATATCGTTTAGGCCCCAATTGAGGATGGAAGCAGCCTGTGCAAGCGTCCCGTGGTCATATCTACTGTACCAATCATGTTGCATGCTCAGCTCGTCTCGGATCTAACAATCATTCCCAGACCCCATTTCGGCTGGCGGTCCAAAGGGGAACCCGACAGCGCGCATTTGGTACCTGCGCGTACACAGACGTAATGTATTTCAAGTCTGCCCATGATGTCCATTTTTGCGGGGGATCCCACATGTTGTGGTAGGTGTTCGGGCCCACAAGGTACGGCGTAACGGTGGTCGAGTCCAGTCGAAGGTTCCGGAATGTCGTGAATTGTCTAGGTTATCAGAGTGAAATGAAAGGTTGATGTCAAGGCTTGTGTTAAGCGCTCGCCAGGTTGCTACTTCGTGCGTGGTCTGGAAAATGGGGAGTCCGAGCAATTTGAATGAAGAGAATGAAAAGAAAGAATGAAAAAAAAGAGGGGAAAGTCCTGCACCCGTGACCCTTGGGGCCCTGTGCCTACTTGTAGTTTTTTCCGTGCTTGAAAAATCCATCTCCGTCATTGTACAGCTGACCACTCAAGTCTCATGAACCTTCGCGTTCAGTGTGCTCATGTCATCCGCTGCTGCCTGATACCTGTCATCTCCGCCTTTTATGCATGCGACATTTGCGGATTATTGGGGAGCAGCGAGATAAACACACACCCACGCACCGCCCAGCCTGTACCAACACAATGCGTCGCACCATCTTCTCACAGAAAACGATGGAAACTCCCGAGAACTCTGGGCGTTAGGTACATACTCGCTGTTTGTGTTTGTGTTCTCTCACAGACAGATTGCAGAGATGTACGCCGACCGCGTCTAATGCTCCCTGGACATGCGACTCGGCGATAACCCGGACACGATGTACCTGTTTACCCGCAGCTCACTCGTCACTCAGCGGCAATGGCCCTCTTGATTTCCTTCTCTTGCTTTCCCTTCATTGTTCGTCGTCATATGACAGTATCCTCGGCCGTTTCTGCTGCCATCAACTCATTCCACGTGTTTGAGATTTCCCGGCTCGAAATCTGGTTGTAGCTCACGAAATTGTTCAAATAATCGGGTCAAAACGGTTTACAATTCTGGCTCGAGGGATAGAATGATGGATTGTGATTGTTGCGGCCACCCTCTGTGACTCATCTGTCCTCCGCACGTGACGAATGCAAAGTGTCAGGGTCTCGATCGTTTTCAGAGTAATGTCGCAAAACACAAACTACTCCGTACCTAGTAAAACACCACAACTTGCGGCGGCCATGATATACTCAATCTCTCCGAGAGCGTCTGTTGTTTCAACCAAGATCTGTTCACTTATTTCCCCGTGCTTGCGGCGCCTCAATTCCACTCATGATCCTCCTTCCGAGATAAAACTACAAGATTACAAGCCCACTATTGACGCCGAGCCGTTATACCGGTATCGACCAGGTGGCTACCATCCCATAGCATTGAGTGATGCCCTCAAGGATGGAAGGTATAAGATTCTTCATAAGCTGGGGTGGGGTGGCTTTGCTACCACCTGGGCCGCAAAGGACCGGAAGTATGCCTATCTCTTTCTGCAACAGAAATTGGGAACGGTATTTTCTAATTCTGCGCGCAAGGGACAATCGCTTTGTTGCGGTAAAGATGGCGAAATCCGAAGTAGAGCAAAGTCGTGAGATCAAGGTCTTGCGAGCAATCTCTGCTGTACCCCAAAACCATCCCGGGTCAGCTCACGTGAACCGAATGTTGGACCATTTTACTCTTGATGGTCCTAATGGCACACATGATTGTCTAGTGCTGGAACTTGTAGGGCCGAATGTTCAAGATGTCGTTCAAAGGAGCTGCAAAGACGGCAGACTTTCTTCCAAGCTTGCAAAAGTATTCGCTAAGCAGGCACTGCAAGAGCTCGATTTCCTCGCGGTCAACAATATCGGGCATGGAGGTAAGGTCCTGTACACCTTGAGCACTGCCAGTCTGCCACATCATGTTGATTTTTTCGTATAGATTTGCACACTCGGAACCTCGCTGTAGTCGTGCCTAACCTTGATTCGCTCAACGAAGAAGACTTCATTGCCAGACTGGGGAAGCCTGAGATAGGCGCAGTGATCAGAATGGATGGTGCGCCTTTGACGTCCAACCTACCAACTCATCTTACTCAGTCTGCATCCTTCCAGAGACGAGACTTTATGTCGTCTTCGTCTTGCCCATCTATCAAGATCATTGATTTTGGAGAAGCCTTCCTTAGCGACGATGCACCAAGCACGCTGCAAACCCCATTGTATTTACAGGCACCCGAGATCGTGTTTGGAGACCGGCTGGATCGTTGGGTGGACCTATGGAGTGCTGGCTGTCTGGTAAGTAGCCATTCAATCTTCGAAAGGGTCAACCTAACGGATGCAGATTTTCGAGCTCGTGACTGGACAGCCTCCATTCGACACCGTTGCGATGACTCCCACTCGTATCGTTGGGCAAATGATTGAGGTCACCTCTGATGAGATACCGTCGAAGTGGCAGGCCAAATGGCATGCCATGCAACAAGAGGCGCCTGAACAGGACGAGGGCTTCACGCTTAAAAAATGGCTAGAAGACGTTTATTTTGGCAGTAATAAGCAGGCAGAGTTCACCTCCGAGGAAGTTGCAGATATTTATGAAGTAGTTGCGGCTATGTTAAGATTTGAACCATCCCTGAGAGCCACACCAAGCGAAAGTCTTGCTCGAGCTTGGTTTCAGTGAACGATGTCGGGCGGCTAGACTGGAATAACATGAGGTCAGCAGTGAAGAGCGCGAACAATGGTGGACATACAGGTCCAATTGTAGGCTTAGGACCCCGGCCTATTTTCACGCAAAGAGGTTCACATCTTCCGCCCTAACATACAGAGATGCATCGAATATAGACGAATATTCTTCATTGGATGCTTGGCCGAGCCGTTCTTTAGTTCTAACTTCTTGCTTTCGGAAATTTATCCTTTGTCTGTCATGTCCGAAGACGTCCGAAGACGTCCGAAGAGGGGAAACAGGAGCACTGGTCTTGGGACTCTCAATTGATGTTCCATTCGGCGAGGTTGCGTCTGGTGAGGAAAGTTGCTGAGCTCCTTTTGCTTCGTGGACCTTATCTTACCGTATCCCGGGCGGCGGATCGTTTTCCTTGAAAAGTAGCCCTCGGGACTTTGCCAGCGGGATCTGCAGCTATGTTTTGTCTTCGATTCAAGTCAGCACGCCCCGCGACCTTGAATGCTGTGAACAATAGGTCTGGCCATGGAGCATGATAGACGCCGGCAGGGGTTCACTCAATCGCTAGGCCGATCAAGAAGACGATCATGTTATTCTCATAGCCATATGCGAAGTGAAAGGCGATATATGCCACCTCGACGGGAGTCAGTACTTGCGGAGTCAATGTTCATGTCAAAATTGAAGCAACTTCGATATACACAAGTCCCTCCGTCATCTCCACCATGTCTCGTTCCCCAGGACTGCAAACGTATGCACGATCGTAATAATCAACTGCCACCTTAAAGAAGTCCACACATTGCGAGGGTGACGACATTTGAACCTTGTTCTGCATTCACATCACCAATGTACCCAAGTTTTCCGTCTCCCACCGACGCGAATGTGACTGGGCTCTCTCCAAAAGCCCTAGCACTCGTTGGAGCAAAAACAGATGACTCAATAACCGATTCATCATCTGCCATATACCAGGCATCGCTCGATGCGACATTTTTGACAGCTACAGCCTTTTGGCTATATTTTGCGGGCAGCTTCGCAGCTAAACCTTTCTCCACCACGGCGCCGTTCAGCACGACTGTCGTTCGGTGGTATGAGCCGCACTCCCAAGGTAGATCGGCATGTGCGAAGAACGGCTTCATGTTCGGCGGCTTGACATGACCCGTAAAAGTGCCCATAATCACTGCCTTTCCACCACTACGGACATATCGAAGAACGGCACTCCAAACATGTCTGTATTGACCGAGGGTGAGTGCCTCGTCGGTTATAAGGACAGCGGCCGGGCTTGGCTGCTGTGAAAGTTGCTGTAGTGCCGAGTTTGCATCTTTGACTTGCGTGAATTTCGCCCTTGACTTGATAGCAGTAAGGAGTGGTTCGAACATGTCATCAAAATAGAACTGATGGGCGAGGGAGATGGCGAGAATGTGGGGTTTCCTTGCTGAGTCTGTCATCGTGCGTAATTGTGTGTAACGACACCTCGCGGATCTTGGTGCGAAAAATTCAAATAAGAGTAGTCCAAGTATCAAGTATGTATCAAGTGTGATTATTTCAGAGGTTGCGACAGAGGGCGAGAGGCTGTAGCCTGTAGGTACATTAGTGTCGGATATGGGTACTTGGAGGTCCGATAACGCTTGGCGGTAATACAGGGCAGAAGTCACGTGCACACACACAGACACCTATTTTGTAGTTAGAATGGCCCCTGAGGAGCAACAACACAACAAGTGAGAGGTCAATCAATACAATCACCCAAAACCCATTATTTGTAACAATTAGGTACTTCCGAGAGCCCACAAAGTTGTTGTTTACTGAAGGGCAGGTGCCAGGGAAGGACAACCCGGGAGTCGGGACAGCAACGGGGGAACGCGACAGCAATAGGGAAAAACAAAGTGACATATGTGACATATGTTTTAGTGTAGCCACTACTCCGTACAAAATAATAAGTCACAGCGCTTCCCCCCCTTAATTACATACCGAGGTACCTGCCGCTCTAGGAGAATTATTGAATTTTCTTCCCTCGAGGCCCACACAACAACGTCGCCCCGCCTCAAGAGGGGTCTTTGATCGCCAAAGACGCCTTAGGTAGGTGTACCGTGTGACGGTTAACCGTAACTGCTCTGTCCGTTGTTTGCATGCACCTATATATCCCGCACTAAGCTGGTTCTCATCAGCAGCTTAGTGTTCTGACCTTTTGGGCGGGTCGGTAGGGGTATCCGATTCCTCACAGTAGGTATCGCGACATATCGCAGGGGGCGCTTGTGTTGACTTTTTCCACTATAACTTGATCGTCAAGTCTCGATCCATTCGCGTTTTTTTTTTCTTTTTCAGAAATGAGTTCTCTACAGCCTGACGATGATACCCTGCGAAAATGGATCGATCTCGATACTGGAAAGCTCAAATTCCCGCGCTTCCACGACTACAATCTTGAAGAACGAACTGTCGCTGGCGCTGACCTTTTTCGAATCCGATACTACAAGACGATGACCGAAGCTTCTAAGGCGTTACGGGTACCATACCATCGCCTGAGATCACGAATTCAAGGTCGTCACCCTGTCCAAGCGAACGGCGGTCAAAATAGGGCTTTATCACCAGAAGAAGAAGCCGAGGTCTTGGCGTGGGCACATCGGCAGATAATTCAGGGCCACCACATTAAGAGCCAGGCTCTCGTGCAGCATGCCAACGCGATCTTCGCTGCTCGAGAAGATTTTCAAGCTGATAAACAAGCTTCAAAAAGATGGGCACGGCGATTTATCAAGCGGAACGCTCACATCTTCAAGTGCACTCCGACGCATTCTCATGATGCTAAAAGAAAGGCTGGGGCAAATGGAGCATCCGTTACTTCGATTGATATCTCAGCCACTGGGTGAAATTTGTCACGAACGACCTCGACGACAATATAGTCATCACAGCAAGCAGTACACGCTATATCACTGAGATTATCGCGACCGAATTCATCAAGCACTTCGAGGAGCACACAAGACCAAGAGTTCCGGGCCAAAAGCGAATTCTTTTGCTGGATAACTGCGAGAGTCACTTTACAGAAGGACTCTTCCGCTTCTGTCAGAAGTTCAATATAAGTGCTTGATGAGTTCGATCGCGATAATATCAGTGATATACGAACTTGTCATCAGCGACCTCGAAAAAAGAGCCACCTCACGCCAATTACTGCAGTTTAAGGCTGATAGAACAGAGCTTATGCATGAGACCGAGGCCTCGGGAGACCCTGACGAATTCGTTATTTCAAAGGGCGAAGGGGACGGCCTCAATTGCACTGGTCACGACGAAGGCGTGGATTTGAGCCGCCTTGCCGGAATGACGATCCTGATGACTATCAAAATAGATCAACCGGATATATGGTTTTTTAGTAAGCTATGCAGCAATCCATCAAAAAAAAGTGACTACGCTGACCATACAATCTAGGCGGGGATTCAAGTCCTTAGATTTCCCTATTGCTGTCGTATTTCCCCGTTGCTGTCCCCCCCGTCGAGAGGATACGAGGCGGGAGGGTTAACTAAAAACTAGACCCCCCTAGTGCTGATGAAGGAATGAAGGGAGATATTCTCGGAAACTAACACTTTTCTTCGTTTCCCTCATCTTTTCCCTTCCTATTTACGTTTAGTCTATTTCATCCGTTTGGCTATATTAAGAGAGGTGTTCTCTCGTCATGTAGTTGAGAAGAGCAAGGGGCGGCTAGTTGAGTCGAATTGAGTACAGAAGTTGTTCTTTCTTGTCACAGAGATTTTGGGAACCTGCGGGGTTCGCCGCCGTTTGTGTGTTCATCTTATCCCGGCGGAATCTATCTTTTGTTGTCATGTCTTCTTTCTATCAGTTTATCGAGTATGTACATAGGTGGGGCGCGCGAATTTGATCCGACGAAGCATGGCTGGCAACTTGGAAGTCTTTGAGAGTTGACAAGACCAACGGCAAGCCGGCCAACCTTGTCCCTGGATTCAGAGAGATAATGTGTTGCTCGAAAGGCTTCAACGTGGAAGATATGGCCCCAGCCGACGTCTGTTTCGAGAAGCAACGCGTTGAGAAGAACTGGACCGACCGTCGACGGCTTTGTTCAACGATGACCAGAGTTCCGAACGCATTCACTGCCTCTACGTCTACCACAGGGCATTCATTGTCTGTATCATATATGTATCAACTGGCTTTGTAGGTATCTAATGTACCTAAGCTACACCGAAGAACTCCGTCCGTGGACCGTCATGACAAACCAATCCGTGTGGCCTCAACTATGCTTCTTGGCTCGTTTCACCGCTTGGTGCATGAGACCTCTCAGCACCCCAAATTTGAGTGACAGAACCACTATCCTGCACAACGACCACAGAAGCGTGGCATGAGCTTCAACTGTGAGCCCAAAGGTCGATGTCAAGCCTTATAAGGTCACAACAGAGTCAAATCTGAGGACGACATGTCAAAAGTGGCCGTCGATTGACACCATCCCTTCACGCTATTCTCCGCTGACCTCATGGTTGCCCCAAGTTTGTGGTGTTTTCATGACGGTCCTTATGTTTCATACGACAACACTCTGAGTCACGATCAAGACCTGTCGATTGCATCACGTGCGGGGCAGATGGAGAAGAGTGTTACTTGCCAACACATCTCACTCTAACATTCCGTCTCTCGGGCTGGAATGTCGAATGTTTTGGCCATCTTACATACATATGTACATATCTGATACTCTTAGACAATTTTTGACCAAGGCATTCCACTTAACAAAATGGTGATGATGAAACATGATGCCTAGCGCTGGGCCTCACTAATCGGCCATCTGCGACTGCCAAATTTATGTCAAATGTAAAAAGCATGTCGGTTCTTGCAATTCTGTGGCTCATAACATAATGGAGGGCCGGACGGCGGAAGCTTCTGCCGTACTATTTCTTCCGAAGACGCCGCTTCCCACTGAGCTAATTCAAACATTTTCACTTCTTTTACATGTTCTCTCATGAGTCTGCTCGCGAGTCGCCCGTCATGTTCAGTCCAGAGACAGACCGCGATAGCCAGGAACGCGGACTAGCACGCAGGGAACTCGCTTTGACAGAGGAGCTACCGGCCGCTCACGTGTTCCCATGTCTTCCGTGCCGAAAGCAACACGGCTGTATAGGCCGGGTTGGGTCACTGTCGCACAGTTGTCAGTCGCAGGTCCATCAGTACAAGGCACGCACGCCTCCCATGAAGTCCAGTTCCTCTTAGTATTTGTGCTGCAATATGGTTGGTGTTCCAGTGAGATGACGACAGCGTAAGAAAGAGAGAGAGCACAACAGGAACAAACCACAGGCACTCAAGGTCGTCATGGAGGAAGTCCACAAACAGCCAGGGCCCAGAACCCAGGCACCTGGCATGATCGCGAATCGCGATTAAAGTGAAGTTGGTGGCAAAGGCCCCAGACGATACTGTGGCCACTGACAGCGCCAAAAAGCTTCGTCTCTCTCTTTGTACATACTCCTTCGTTCTGGCGACGGTGCAGAAGTAGGTACAGCCAGAACCCAGGCACCTGGCATGATCGCGAATCGCGATTAGAGTGAAGTTAGCAGCAAAGGCCCCAGACGATACTGTGACCACTGACAGCGCCAAAAAGCTTCGTCTCTCTCTTTGTACATACTCCTTCGTTCTGGCGACGGTGCAGAAGTAGGTACATAGCACAACTGCACGAATGAGGCAAGGTGGCTGTTCTTGCAAGTCGCGGGCGAAGAATTGGGTCCGGAGCTGCGGTGGGGTCGTCGACCGGATCGATGGAACCGGGCCGGGCCGAACCGGCAGGCGACAGAAAAGGCCGAACAGTGAAAAGCGCCCGGACGCTAATTTCGTGACGCTAGCCCAGCGAACGTCGGATCGATCTGCCGGCGATCATGCACAAGCAGCGGCATGACTCGTTGTACACGCTACAGTGTACATATCTTGCCTCACACGGCAACCGACAAAACATCCACCTTGGCACTCCCACTACTCCCCTGTCGAACAAGGACATGCGATCCATCCGGCGACAAGGCACACACATCCCCCGCCTTACACGTCCAGACCATGGCGCGAATCTGCAAGGCCTTGCGCAGCACAGCTTTTGCGCGTCCCGCATTCGATGACAGCGCGAACTTGGTCACCGTAATGGTCTGGCCGCGTGGAAGCAGCGTGCTGTGGACGTCCATTCTCGTAAAGAGGCCCGTCTCCGGATCGTAGGCCACCTCGGTGGCTTGTACCGGCGCCGCCGACGACACGCCCACCTGCCATTTCTGAGAGAGGCTCAGTTCCGGTGCGGCCAAGATGGCAACGATTTGGCCTAGACGTGCATTGACGAGGCATGTCCTGCCTGGGCCGGGGTTGGTGGAGTCCGGGAAGGAGACGAGCCATTCTTGGGGGCTGGGGAAGTGGAAGTCGACGGCAAAGGGGACAACAACGGAGTTGGACGACGTGCTGCTGCTGCTGCTGCTGCTATTCTTGTTGAAGTTTGGGGAGCAAGGAAGACGCGTGCATCGGTGTGGTGTGTCGCCTTCTTCCGCGACACCGTAGACGCAGACCGAGATGCTCGGCGCGTGGTCTTCCGTGACTCGCTTGGTCGGCCCCGCGCAAGTGATTACGTGCCTGCTATCCGGCGCGAACCGGATTCCCATGGCCTGGCCGGGCGCGGGCTTTTCCAGCCGGATTCGTCGTTGCATATGGTGCGGCCGATGCGCGTCTCCCTCCTGCAGAGACAAGATTTTCAGATATCCATGGCTGTCAGGGCCGCCAACTTGACCTAGCACAACCACCATGCGATTGTCCGCCGAAACATGAGGCTTGTTCCCGTCCGTCGCCGACAGTGCATGCTCAAACCTCACCCAGCCCGTTTCGGCATCTACAATCAGCAGGCGGCGGTGCTGACGCTGGTCCCCCCGTGAAGCAATCACGCACAGCAGACTCCCGTCCGGCGACGGCCGGAAGCCCTCCCCGAATTGTAGCGGCTCTTGATGGCCTTGCACAAGTTGCGATGAGTTGCCGTGCAGCTCCCAGAGGAGGGCGTCGCCCTGCGCGTGGTAGACCTGCAGTATTGTGCGTGTCACAAGGGCTACTCGAAATCGTTGCTGTTGAGGCGAGGTGTCAGACGCGAAGCAGCGTGTTCGCAGGATGCCGTGGCCAGGCGGGATGCTCGGTAGGATGCTGCAGAGGAGAGTCGGGGTGGCGTTTGATTTCTTGCTTGTAGATTTGGCCGCGGTCCTGCGAAAAAAAAAAAAGGCAAGCCAGATTAGTGAGCCTGAGTTAGTGGATTGTTTCTTCTTCGAGACAGAGGGCATCGCCAAACCGCAGAAAGAAGGGGGGCGGGTGACAACGGGGTGAGGACAGCTTGAGATAGGTATATCAAGACGTACCTTTGACCGAACGATCCTCCTGCACCTTGGGCTGCAGACACTCTCGAATGGCGCTCTGGACTACAGCTCCTCGATCCCTGCGTCGACTTTTCGTCACTATACGCTATGAACGGCCGCTGCTCGCGCGCATCATCATCGTCGTCGTCGTCGTCGTTGTTGTTATTGTTGTTGTCGTGGGGCCTCTGACCGTCCGTAGCAGCTTCATACGGCGGCGGTGGCGGCAGATCGGCCGCTGCGTCGTGCGGAGCACCAGAGCGCGTCATTATGGGGAGCGTACCCCAGCGGATCCTGGTTAAGCGCCAGTATGGCTGTGTGAAGAGTTGAGAAGGGCCGGTACATGAGGAGGTTGTTGAACTCGAAAGGTTGATGGGTGGATCGATCTTGGATGACGGATCAAAGGTGTGACGTGCGACACAGTGCGAAGACATGGGTGACATGCTGGACAAACACGGTGTGTATGTGTGAAAAGCTTCGCAGACCATACAGTGTGAATGATCGAGTGAGAATCTACGTACCAAATCCCGCCTCCACAAATCCCGGCGTCCGCGTAAGCAAGAAAGCTGTTGCATTCATCACCATCTTTTGGTAATGTATTTTGTACGTATTTACAGGCTCAAAGGCGCAAGAGATTGGTCTGTAACGACTACGAGCGAGAGTCCTTCTCTTGTCTCTCTTTTGCTGTCATACGTTGGCTTTTCTCCTGTCCTCCTCCTCCTCTTCTCGACATTCCTATCTCTGGCATAAACTCAAGAAGGGTCAGAATAATGGCTCATGTCCGCCCTAGAATGTGACTTCATCAAATTTCGTTTCATTCAGCAAGTCGTTGATCCTCTTATAGTATAAGCGTTGTCGGCTGCAGTCTAATGCCATACAAGCCCATGGCCAGTACAATCCTCTCGTCATGACCGCATATTCCCCTCTGCTTCCTCTACTTGGCCGTATAACCCCCGTCTACCGTCAACACCGTCCCCGTCACATACGAGCTCCTCCCACCCGCCAGAAACAGCACCCCATCCGCAATCTCCTCTGGCTGCCCTAACCGCCCCATGGGTATCACATTCACCGCGGCCTCCACCCTCTCATGATAATTCGGATTCGCCCTCAAGAGAGGCGTGTCCGTATACCCAGGGCATACGGCATTGATCCGAAGCCCTTCTCTTGCATAGTCAAGCGCCGCAGACCGCGTCAACCCAACGACGGCATGCTTCGAGGCCACATAGGCCGCGATATCGGGGAGGCCGCGCACACCCATAGTGGACGCGACATTGACGATAGATCCTCGCTTTGGCCCTGACTGCTTCAGCATGACGCGGGCTGCGGCACGGAGCACGTAAAAGGTACCGTCGAGGTTGATGTCCAATACGCGCTTCCAGTTCTCCATAGGAGTCGAGGCCACGCCGCAGGGATTCGGGCATATCACGCCGGCTGCGTTGACCACGTAGTCGAGACGGCCAAAGCATGCGGCTGCCTCGTCGACGACGTGCTGGACCTGCTTTTCGTTTGCTACGTCGAGCACGTAGGTGACCAGCCAGGGCTTCTTGCTGGTATCTACACTTGACGACATGTTGGGTATCTCGGCCTCGATTTGAGCCCGCGTTGTCTGCAGCGCCGTCTCGTTGATGTCGACGAGGGCTACTCCTGCGGCGCCTTCTTTGATGAACGCCTTGGCACATGCTTTGCCGATGCCGGATGCTGCGCCGGTAACGAGTGCGAATCCCCCGACGTCCATGTTTGGTTTCTTGCGGTGGAAATTGAGTTGAAGTTGATGCGTTGTTGTTGACTTTGTTTGTTCTTGTTCGGCAGGGCTTAGAAGGCAAGTCTTGGGTATCATATGCCCAAATCGTTCGTAGGTCCGGAGGACATGGTACGACCTAGGTCCTAGCCATACGTCCAGGTGGTCACATTGTCGTGCCAAATTCGTCATCTTGAGTGCTGCTCGGGAGGAAGTCCGATGTCTTGACAAATTGAATCCTCGGCATTGCCTGTCGTGCACTGCGAGAGCATGATCCTGCACCCTCCCAAGGTTTTATACGTGGGGAAATGGACACGTATGACGGTGATGTGTCCGCCATGAGTAGCACATACACAATACAACACATGTGAAGCCATGGCCGCCAACCATTGTGCGCCTTCCGCGACACAAAAAGCGTAGGACATCCCGGCATGTATCACCCTATTTAGGCATAGTTATGGTACAGCCTTCTCGTTTGTGTTTCCCGTTTTTTCCCTTGTACGGTGTGCCTTTAAAACACGTGGACGAGTCCGACAAGGAGCATCACCTCGCTCTTCTCCTCCTCCTCCTCCTCCTCCTCCTCCTCCTCCTCCTCCTCCTCCTCCTCCTCCTCCTCTTCTCGAGATTTCTATTTCTGGCATCAACTCAAGAAGGGCAGAGTAATGACTCATGTCCACCCTAGAAAGTGACTTCATCAAATTTCGTTTCATTCAGCAAGTCGTTGATCCTCTTATAGTATAAGCGTTATCGGCTACAGTCTAATGCCGTACAAGCCCATGCCCAGTACGATCCCCTCATCATGACCGCATATGCATTCCGTCTACTTTCCTCTACTTGGCTGTATAACCCCCGTCCATCATCAACGTCGTCCCAGTCACATACGAGCTCCTCACACCTGCCAGAAACAGCACCCCATCCGCAATCTCCTCGGCCCGCGCCAGCCGCCCCATCGGAATTGCGGCAGCCAAGCCCGCAACCATCTCATGAAGATGTGCGTTCTTCTTCAAAAGAGGCGTGTCCGTGTACCCAGGACAGACAGCATTGATGCGTATCCCCTCCTTTGCGAAGTCGATTGCCGCAGACCGTGTCAGCCCGACGACAGCGTGCTTCGAAGTCGTATAGGACGCTGAGTTGGGCATGCTGCGTACGCCCAGAACGGACGCGATATTGACGATAGACCCTCGCTTTGGCCCCGGACTGCTTGAGCATGATGCGTGTCGCGGAGCGGAGCACGTGAAAGGTGCCACCGAGGTTAACTTCCAGTTCGCGCTTCCAGTCCTCCGTAGGAGTCGAGGCCACGCCGCAGAGCATCGCGCCCACCACGCCGGCTGCGTTGACCACGTAGTCGAGACGGCCAAAGTTTGCGGCCGCCTCTTCAATGACACGCTGCACCTGTATTTCATCCGTCACATCGAGCACGTAGGTGGCCACCAGCGGCTGCCTCCTTGGCATGCCCTTGCTGCCGCTGGACTCTGCACTCGGCTCCATGTTGGCTATCAGGTCCTCGATTTCGGCCCGCGCCGTCTGCAGCGCCGTCTCGTTGGTGCCGACGAGGGCAACTCCTGCGGCGCCTTCTTTGATGAATGCCTTGGCGCATGCTTTGCCGGTGATCCCCCGACGTCCATGTTTGTTTTTCTTGTCCTGAAAATTGAGTTGAAGTTGATGCGTTGTTGTTGACTTTGTTTGTTCTTGTTCGGCAGGGCTTAGAAGGCAAGTCTTAGTATCATATGCCCAAGTCGTTCGTAGGTCCGTGGGACATGGCGCGGTATACATATATAGATACTTGGCAGTTCTGCATGGTACGACCTAGATCCTATCCATGGCCCACATGTCCAGGTGGTCACATAGTCATGCCAAATTCGCCGTCTTGAGTGTTTGCTCTGGAGGAAGTCCGATGTCTTGACAAACAAACTGAATCCTCGGCATTGCCTGTCGTAGACGTGGTCAGATGGACATGCATGATGTGTCCGCCATGAGTAGTATATACACACATGTGCAGCCATGGCCGTCAACAACTGTGCGCCTTTCGCAACACAGAAAGCGTAGGGTATTTGGCAGGTTTGCTCGTTTGTGTTTCTCGTTGTTTGTTTCCCTTATACGGTGAGTATGATGGAGGGGGCTTACCGTCGTCACCTGTGACTTGTCCCTTTACCTATCCCTTTGCCTGCCTCTTCCGTCGTCGTCCAGGCTCTCGCTCTAACACACATAACTGATGACAGGCTTCCTAGGTCAACGTCCGCCGGTGTAGCCCCCAATCGACGCTCTCGACAGATCCCTTCGCCTCCGTCCTCATGGGAATCATCATCGCTTTCTATAATGATTTGGAATGAGAAATTGGAAGAAGGAGCGAAAAGAGAGGCCTTGTAACGTGGGGTGCTGTCTTTGTTTGCACTTCCTCTCGCTCGCACGTCTTGGATTCCTTCTCCCCTCTTCTCTTATTCTTTCCCTCCTCCCCTCAACCTCGTCACGAATAATGCTCCACGCGCACATTGTCAAACACAGCCTCCGTCTCAAACACCCTCACGCCATTCATACCCGTCCGGGCCGTCCCATACGTCCCATCCACCACGTGCAACTGCGCCGCCGTCGAATCCCCCGCATACACGCTAATGCTAGTCCCCTTGGCCCGCACACAAACCCGGTACGTCTGACCCGGCCGAAGATCCGCCCGCGTGGAGGCGATTTCCGTCCAAGTGCCGCCAGATACGGATGCTCTGATCAGGAAAAGCCGTTGGCGGACGGTGCTTATGCCAGCGTAGTAGCCATCCATGGCGTCTGCACCGGTACCTGGACGAGTAGCCCTAAAGAGGAGGCCAGCGCTGCCGTTCCTGCTGCTGCTGCTGTTTCTGGACACCAGGATAGTCACATCTGCGGTAAACTCTAGATCGCCAAAGTTGGTATTGAGAAGGGCGTTGCCCCCCTGTGAGGATGCAGCCCTCAGCGCCTTGGTGGTCGCATCCCACGCGCCGCCGTAGGTAGTCCAGCCAAGCATATCTCCATCCTCAAAGTTATCATGGACGCGCATCCGGACCGGCCGAATCGTACCGTCGTCGTGATGAAAGTACAGCCGATCGTACGCAAGATGCCGATCATTCTGATCAATCTTATCCCCCAGTGAATGACGATGGTACACAATAAAGTACACATCCGTCCCTGGCACGTGAATCACACCATTGTGTCCCGCGCCCGTCGCCACAGCCGGATCCTGCTCCAGAATCCTCGCAATGCGGCGAAAAGGCCCCGTCGGAGAAACAGACATGGCATACGCGACAGCATAGTCGGGCCCGCCCCATCCGCCTTCACTCCAGAAAAGGTAGTATGTGCCATTGCGCTTGAGCATCTGAATGCCCTCGACGTACTTATCCGGCGTGATTTCCTTGAATATGGATCCGTCGTCGAAACTGCCTAGGCTCGTCATGTCCGCGTTTAGCTTGGCCACGTTGGCATGCCCGTGTCCGCCGTAGTATATGTACGCCTGGCCAGTATCGTCGTCGAGAAACATGTCTTGGTCGATGGGCTGCGCGCCGTGGATGTACTTCCCGATGAGGGGCTTTCCGAGAGCATCTTTGTAGGGGCCCGAGGGGTTCTCTGCAACGCCGACGCCGATACCCCCGATCTCGGCATCGGATTGGATATCGTTGGCGCCAAAGTAGAGGTAGTATTTTCCGTTGCGTGCGATGGGGGCTGGTGCCCAGATTGCGCGGCGGACCCAGGGGAAGTCGTCGGCGAGGAGCACGTTGCGGTGCTTGGTCCAGTGAATGAGGTCGGGCGAGGAAAAGGCGTCGAGGTAGGTCTGTTGGTCGTAGGCGTACGAGGATGTTGGGTACACCCAGTACTCGTTTTTGTAGAATTCGGTGTCAGGATCTGCGTAGAAGCCGTCGATGAAGGGGTTGCCTGCTTCCGCGGTGGCCCAGTCGGAGGGGTTGTGGGCGGCGGTCGCAAGGAGTAGACTTGCGGTGACGAGGAGGGAGTCTGGAATGTTAGCTATCTTCATGTCGCTGCAAGTTGGTCGGTTCCTTCTGCTGACTCGGCAGATGAGAAGATTGCCTCTGGTATCCGGCTCAAAGAAGGGGCAGAGAGATCGCGTATCATGTATGTCACCAGATTTCGTTCACCCTAGAACATGACGTCATGTGTACCTCATGTTCGCAACTTGGTGTTTTCCTTGGTATGTAAGACCTATATGGCTGGAGCGTAATGTCATACAAGGCCATACCCCCACGATTACCCCGCATAATTGTCCGCATCCTCTGCTTTCCTCTACTTGGCTGTATAACCCCCGTCCATCATCAACGTCGTCCCAGTCACATACGAGCTCCTCCCACCCGCCAGATACAGCACCCCATCCGCAATCTCCTCTGGCTGTCCTAGCCGCCCCATCGGAATCTCGGCAGCCGCGCCCGCCACTATCTCATGAAGATGTGCGTTCTTCTTCAAAAGGGGCGTGTCCGTGTACCCGGGACAGACGGCATTGATGCGTATCCCCTCCTTTGCATAGTCGATTGCCGCAGACCGTGTCAGCCCGACGACAGCGTGCTTCGAAGTCGTATAGGCCGCTGAGTTAGATATGCTGCGCACGCCCAGAACGGACGCGATATTGACGATAGACCCTCGCTTTGGCCCCAATTGCTTGAGCATGACGTGCGCTGCGGCGCGAAGCACATGCAGAGTGCCATCGAGATTAATGTTCAGTACGCGCTTCCAGTCTTCCATGGGAGCCGAGGCCACACCGCAGAGCATCGCGCCCACCACGCCGGCTGCGTTGACCACGTAGTCGAGACGGCCGAAGTTTGCGCCCGCCTCTTCAATGACACGATGCACCTGTATTTCATCCGTCACATCAAGCACGTAGGTGGCCACCAGCGGCTGCCTCCTTGGCATGCCCTTGCTGCCGCTGGACTCTGCCCTCGGCTCCATGTTGGCTATCAGGTCCTCGATTTCGGCCCGCGCCGTCTGCAGCGCCGTCTCGTTGATGTCGACGAGGGCAACTCCTGCGGCGCCTTCTTTGATGAATGCCGTGGCGCATACTTTGCCGATACCGGATGCTGCGCCGGTGACAAGCGCGAACCCTCTGACTTCCATGGTTCTTTACGGGTTTTCTTTCGTCGATTTTTTTTTTTTTTTTGCGGTATTCTGATTCTGTTTGGCGCGACGTACGTAGGTCCGGGGGAATGACCTCGCAATAAATACATGCAGTTTGCGTGGTACGGCCTACCCGTATAGTTGCGGGGGGTGCGTAGTATAACATGTTACTCGTCATGGGTATTGCTCTGACGCAAGACTGATATCTTGGCATGGTGACACTTGGGCATCGCGTGCCGTGCATCCTCAAAAGCTCGTATACAACGCATATCCATTCGTGGCTGTCAAGCATTGTGCGTCTTTGGAGCCCCAAGGAAGCAACCACTCTAGGCAGGCAGTCATGGTATGCATTGTTAGTCCCCTACTGTTCTCCGCCCCTGCAAGGCATGCCTCAACCATAGTGGAATGAGGCTGACGGAGGATACATGAAGGCTTTACCGCGACCCTTCCCCTATTTTTTTTTCCTCCTGCTCGTTTTCGTCATCGTCGCCGCTCTCGCTCTCGCTGTCAACTGCAAAGTCCATCACGGGCATTCCCAACTTTTGGCCCATCTCCTTCCGGATGACATCTCCCGTGCCCTTCGCCAAGGCCTCATCCAACGCTTTGGCTGCTGTGTGCATCGGTCGAAGATCTATAACGCCGTCGTGGCCAGAAGCCGCCATCAGAATCCAGCCAACCACAAAGGGCAGCTCAGTCTCACGCTGCAGGTATGCCGGAGTGAAGATTTGGCGCAAAATTGGATCGCATGCCTTGCGCACCACGTGGAGCATCTTCCAACATTCCCGATGCATGTGCATATATGGAAAAATAAACTCGATCGTCTCGGCGTTGAAAAACATAGTGAGCTTCTCGATCAGTTGCGCGTACGTCATGCAGCCACCGTCCTTTGCCCCCTTGCGGGACTCATTGCGAGAGTCCTTGAAAAAGCCCTTGTGAGAACCGCGCGCCTGTTGCTGTTCCTGCCACATTCTTTTCTTCTCCTTCAACTTTTCCGGGTCTTTGATCTGGCCAAGCTTCCAAGAGCATTCGCCGTCAGTTCCCATCTCCTCAAACAAACTTAGGTCGATGATTCGACTGACGTGTTCGGCCGTCAGGGCGAGCTGGCCGTTGGGATTGGCATAGAGCCGCGAAAACATGGTCTGGACGGGCGAGGTGCCCTCTTTGAAGCCGCGGGGACCGGCTTTGGAGAATATTGACACATTCTTCCGCCGTCGGGCAGTCATGGTCGCCGTGGACGTGCCAATCTGGAGACAGAACTTCTGGTAGTGATCAACAAGCTCCTTGGGCCTTTCACCACCAACGAAGAAGCTTTCAGGACCCAGGTTGGTATATACTAGGTCCATATCCGGCCACCTCGCCACTCCAGGCACAAGTTGTTGAAGTGCAACGTACAGGTGCTGGCAATACTGTATGGAACCCCAGGCTGTAGCCAGCGCATGTCCCGCATCGTGGTATCGGGCACGGAAATGAAAGAGCGTCAGACCGCTAATGAGCGGCGACATGCGAAACAGGCGATGGGACGCACTTTCCGGGATATCAATGCGGGCACCTCGAAGCCACTTCTTCTGTGCAGCCCGGATTGGGTCACTGTCGATGTAGCGAATGTGAGCACGCAGTTCTCGGAGCCCCTCGTCGTTTGAAGCCGGCCAGTTATCAATCTTGAGATTGGCGTGGAATTTGAAATGCTCCATGATGTCATTCTCGATGAAACGCAGATGAGCCGTCATTTCAGTGAAGGGTCTCTCGATGTTTGGGCCCAGCTGATAAGTGATATCGAGAAAGACTTGAGCGGCAAAGACGACATAAAATGGTACTTTCTTGGTCTTTTGCAACTCTCCCATTCCACGCATGAACCCATCCTGGACTGGCCAGCCCTGCAAGCTAACTACAGTCATTAGTTCAGTGAAGAATGGCATCAGCAGCGCTCGATTGTCCTCGAATTTCTGCTTTCCGGTTTTCTGGCTATGGTCGCTCTCCGGGTCAAAGTATCCATACATCCCTTCCTTGTACAAGGGGACCTCCCCGGGCACCAGAACGTCAGCAAAGCTGTCGATCATTTGATAAGCGGCAAAGTATGTGATTTCCGATTGGCCATAGGTCTTGTATAGAAAGCTTTGAGGGTCGTGTACGTCGGGACGGTTCGTGACCGCGCGCATCACTTCCTTTCGGCCCATGCCTCCCATAATGCAGTGCATGGCATGCAGCTGCGTCAGCATAATTCTGAGTCCACCGTGCGCCTCCAACAGGGGTTCCACATCTTCCATCAGATTCCTGACGAGGTCTATGGCAGTATTCGTGGCTACTGCCACTGCCGTGAGATCGAAGTTACCTGTGACGTATGAGGCCCACATATATCGTATATGTGCTTTTACTTCATTCATATCGTTGATGAGTGCCGTCAAGGCAAAGAAAGCATCTTCAAGCGAGTTCATGACCTCCGACTCGTACCTGACGTCATCATTTTGAGTTTTCTCTGGCCTCTCAAAGTCAGGCGCGTTCAGGAATTTGCTGGAAGGCTCATAGACGGTAAGACCTGCGAATCGATTTCGCAGCTCGTGCAGCTGAGACGGACTTTCCTCCGAATTTTCGGTGGGCATCAGAGGTTTCAATACTTGACGAACTTCCTCCAGCACTAACAGGCGTAATTGTTTGTTAGCGTCAAAAATTCTCGGCTGCCCAAAAAGGGCCCCATCAAGCAGACAGTGAAGTGTTATTACCTCCTACGAAGTGCATGTGTGTTTCGGCCGAAAGATTTGGGATTGTCTCGCCATGATCTTTAAGCTTCGATCCAAATCCAGAGCGAGCGTATATCACACGCTGGATAGTCTTGCACAGCTCACGAGGAACGGCGACCGCCTTGCTGGCAATGTGCTCAGCCAGTGGTACGAAATCCTTGATGCAGATGATGTGAGTTGGCAGTTTTGGCTCCGCCGGTAAATCTGCTGTCGATACCGGGGCCGAGGCCTGCTCTTTGGCCTGCTTCCGCGCTTTGCCCTTGAGTCGTCCCTTGGGAGCAGCTGTGCTGCTGGCCTTGGGGGCGGGTGGAGGTGAAAGAAGGTCCGCGGGGAAGCCAAAAGCCTTGGCAGTTGAAGCGAGCCAAGCTGCAATGGCGTTGGTATCTTCCTTGTACTGCCGGTACGTGCTGACCAGAGCGGCGGGCAGCATTTTGAAGTCGAGATGACACGATAGTCTGCTGAGAGAAGTAAGGAGACGAAGTGCGCAAGACTGGATATATAATCCGAATGCCGATTTGAAACGTGTTGGCTCCTTCAGCCTCTTCAAAATCGAGATATCTTTCTCGCACGAGATGCTATCGACGAGGGGTCGATGATCTTGATAAAATGAGGGCGAAGAAAGGTATGTATACTGAACGAAAGGGCAAGTGTTTGTGGGAGATGGGAGCCGCTCACGAAACCTCGCTCTTGCAATAATCCGAGCTTACTTGAGTCCCCATATTATTAGGTCCGTGCATAAAGTTGGGGCAGCCCGTAAAATCCGGGACGGATCCCTTTTGTTGGCGTGCTCCCCACATCAAACTTCAAAGCTGCAGTTGTTGCAATCAGCACCTACCTATCATATAATACCAGTGACCACTTGGCATGTTGTCGCCGCGGAGATGGTTGACGAACCAATGTCCTACGAGAAGCTTCAGTGTCCGGACTGGCCACAGACCACAATGTTCGTCTTGGGTCGAGGTTTATTTAGGTGGTCTCCTGCGAGAAGCTTAGGAGCGGCTCCTAAACAAGATGGTCCTCCCCGACAGATGTCCGTAGCAGAAAGTAATCTCGTAGGAATTTTTATCTCTAGGCCATGTGTGGAAGAAGCAGAAAACCTTTTTACTTCTCATACAAATAGGTGGCGGGTCGCCGCCGTATCACAAATCGCTAACCGCGAAGCTACCTATGTTTGTATGTATACGTGGATGACAACGCACAGCAAGTTTTCCTTTTCTATCATCGTCTCTTACAGGTTGCTGAAGATATCGTCGAATTGCTTCTTCTGCCTAATGGTCCCGAGCGTACCGAGGCCCCCAGACTTCAGACCAAATGCTCTGGTGAAGTTAAGTTATCGCAGAATGAACAAAGGCATTTCTGTACAATTGAGTGAAAAGTAGGCCGAACCGATTTTTTTTTTTTGGAAACAAATGGCCACGCTGTGGCATCAGGTGGCCTGCTCTTGTGCCGCTCTCGATGACGAGCTTCTTGTTCATCACGGGATTGGACGCCCTGCCTCTGTATCCCATAGGAAATAACATACTGGTCACTTTGTGAAATGCGAGCTACTCGCGGGTGAACCTTAGAAAAGGACACCCACTACATGCATTCCGGGTGCCCTTCTAAGACTTCATCCACGAGTGGTTTCAAGATCTGACAAGATCAGTCGATGGTGCGACTCTTGGTTCTGGGCCTGATGAATATCACAAAATCTTCAACTTTATAAGCTTTCCAACTGAAGTATCTGTCACATACGACCATAGGTGGTAGAAAACTCGGGATCCCGTCCGCTCTCCCATAGATAAGCTGCCAACCGGCAGATTAGTAGTTGGGTCGGTGACGACCAGCGAACACCGGCTGTTGTATGTTTTTATTTTTTTTTATTTTTTTTCTCTGCATTCTGGATAGGTAGGTATGTACCTGAGGGCGCCGGCCGAGTCACGACTCACGACACGAGTGTGCATTTGCTGACAGAGCTGCTGCAGCCTGCAGGTATACTCGTGGCCCGTGGGTGAAACCTTTTCAAAAGGACAACCACTATATCCGAGTACCTACTCCGTACTTTGTCACGTTTTCAGGAGAAGGAATTCCTGTTTTGCATTTGTTTTTCATTTCAATGGAGTCGAGGTTGGCGTTTCTCTCGAGTCCGAAGTCAATGGTCATTACGTCCTCCTCCCCCGCTCGGCCATTGACGGCGGGGCTGCGCAGAGCTCCACGCCAAGCGCCCCCGAAATCTTCCCATCATCACCATCTTGCGACACGCTCTCACTTCTTGCTTCATCCCGTGCATAATCCGCCAACTTCACCATGTCCCTCTCCAACAACTCCGGCAACACAAGCGACAGCATCAACAACAACAACAACAACAGCGACCCCGCACACCTCCTCCCACCGACCTTCAAAGCCCAAATCACAAGCTGGCTAGCCGAGGATACCCCCTCCTTCGATCCGGCCGGCTACGTCGTCGGCGACCACGCGCGCACAGCAACCCTCTGGGCTAAGTCCAGCGGTATCCTCGCCGGAAGGCCCTTTTTTGATGAAGTCTTTCGCCAGACCGGTTGCGTCGTGACGTGGCACCTGCCCGAGGCGTCGCAACTCGACATTCCCGGCACAGACAGCCCTAGCACCAAGATCAAATGCGCGACCATCAGCGGTCCGGCCCGCGCCATCCTCCTCGGCGAGCGCGTCGCTCTCAATACCCTCGCTCGCTGCTCCGGCATAGCCACCCAGTCCGCGCGCATGGTCCGTCTAGTCCGCCAAGCCGGTTACAAGGGCATCCTGGCTGGCACGCGCAAAACCACCCCCGGGTTTCGCCTCGTTGAGAAATACGGCATGTTGATTGGGGGTGCCGACGCGCACCGCATGGACCTCAGCTCCATGGTCATGCTCAAGGACAACCACGTCTGGAGCAGAGGCAGCATCACTGAGGCTGTGGCCGCGGCTCGGGCTGTCGCCGGCTTCAGCCTCAAGATCGAGGTCGAGGTCCAGAGCGAGGAGGAGGCTGATGAGGCCATTGCCGCGGGGGCCGATGTCGTTATGCTGGATAACTTTACTGGGGAAGGCGTGCGGGTGGCAGCGCGGAGCTTGAGGGAGAGGTGGACGGGCAAGGGCCATCATTTTCTGTTGGAGGTTTCGGGGGGGTTGACGGCTGAGAATGTGGCTGCTTATGTCTGCAATGGTGAGTTGGGAACTTGGGGCACTGGGTATTGCGGGGACTCAGCGACACGTCATTCAGCTCTTCTTCTTATTGACGACTCTTTTGTTGTTGAGATGATGATGATGGCGATGTGGTGGTGGGGGGGTTATTTTGAGGATGAAAGGCTAATTGCGAGGCACAAATCCAATAGATATCGACATTATATCGACGAGCTCCATTCACCAGGGCGTACCGCATGTCGACTTTTCCCTCAAGATTGAGCATTAACCCTCGTCTCGGCCAACAATCTCGAATCCGTTCGACTGGGCCAAAGAGAACGTCGTGGAAGATGGTAGGAACAAACGAGGCCAGTCACGGCTGCCATCGCTGGATATAGACCACAACGACTCGGCCGTCCTGATTCACGTTATGGCGACTTCCTTTTCCCTGAGCGTGAAACGCACTCCTAACACGCAATACCCGCCATAGGCACGCTCCTGACTTTTCCCCGCCGTGAGAACTCACTTCTTGGAGACGGTCAAACGTTAACTACGACAAGCGTCTCCAAATTGTCTATGCGCCATGGACTACCAGTGGTGAGCGGTCATACCATCGTCTGCTATTCCGCCACTCCGTGAGCCATCTGGTCATTTTGCACCGTCGTACGAGTCGTCCTGGCTGGAATCGTTAGTGCCACGGCGCCAGGGCATCAGAATACTCGTCTTGTTCTCCCTGAATGGGCATCAAGCGACGGGTTCTCCTTGAAAATTCAATGGGGTGCTATTTAACCTGATGCATGATCCGCCACTGCTGGAATTTGGCTTTTTGTTATACATATCTTCGCCACGACGTAGAGCATGTAGTCCTTGGCCGGGCTTCATAGCCTTCCTCGCGAAGACAAAGATGCGGAGAGCTGTAGGTCCCATGAATGGCAAATATGTTGGCTCCATCCGAGCCGTTATATCTGAGGTGGGCTGCCGTCACGCATTTTTGTTGCTACCATGTTCGCCACCCCCGCAAATTGGGCATCTTTGTTAGAACTGAATCATGTGGAGCGTATTTGTGGTTGCCCTATTGGTATGATTGCTTCATCATCAGCCAGCATCATTGCGAGTGCAACGTGATGCACTATCATTCTTCTGAGATGAACGTCTCAAGCTGCGCTTCTCCAACTCAATGGTTTGATGTGCGTAAGGATGTAAATATATCAGCTGGAGTCGTGATCTAGCTCGCCATGAAGCACCTTTCAGAAAAGTCTCGTCTCAAGAGTCAAGCCTCACAAGATGGCGAGAAAAGCGGATTGAGTTGACCACGCATACCTACCCTGTATCTGTTTTTGGAAGACTAGTCGCTACGGGACGGGATCATCAAGTCACCTCAGGTTCGTCTGATGCAATCGTACATGGTACGTTCTACTCCGTAGTGTACGTACACTTCCGAACTCAGGTCTGGTTGGCCTTTTGCTACATATTGTACATATGTATGTACTCATTTGATGGATGCGTTTTAGTGGCGAGCCTTGGTGCCGTGGGGCTACCTAGGTACATAGCTGAGTCCTGAGTCCTGACACATGCCCAAGTGCCGAAGACGCGTGGCCACTAGCTGCACGAGGTTCGAACTATTTGTCGCCTCGTCTACATCACGAACCGGGCAATATGAAATCCAACAGAAAATACGGAAAAGCTCCAAGCTGTCCAAATCTCTTGATGTCGAATTAATTTCATGAAAGTTACACACCTAGGAAGCAACTCCAGCGAGCTTTGGCATGGCAGCTCTTCTCAGACGCGAAGTAAGTACAAATTACAATTGAATCATTTGTCAAGCCAGCTTAGCGCAATTGCCCATTCCGTAGTAGGGGTTGTTTTAGTCGGACATGACATCACTGGCGTAGGCTCGGCAGGATCACGAATCCACGATGATCTGACACTCTTTCACACTCCTGACTCCTGGCAGGTACGTACACTGACACGTTACACGACGCGCACGTTCCTGGGCTGAGGAGGGGCAAAGCCATAGCGTTGCAGTTTCGCAGTGTGTTTATCCAACATCAAAGCATGGGTTTTGAGGTTCTATTCACGGAGTTCAAGAGGAAGGTCCATAAATCAAGCCCATTGCATTGTCGGAGTGCTCGGTTTCCGGGATAAGCTTCCAGTCCCTTATTACAGAATCGGGGACCCCATGCCAACGAGATTCCGCGTGTTTGGTCAAACGTGTGGGGTTCAAACGTGTGCATTGTGGGGCAATGTAATGTTGGGATTGGGAAGTTTGGAAGTTTGGTCCCTTTTGGGAGTACAGAGTACAGAGTGCATACAGGCCAATTGTGATGGAGATCCACAGTCTCACGAACCAATGTTTCAAAATGCAAGATTTGCTCAATGGCAGCCGGGGTTCCGACGAAGGCCAAATCACAATGATGTGGAAGATTTTGGCATTCCAGTCTCCGTAGCATGTGCGGCGAGCAAGTCCTACAAGTTACAAACTTACAACACGGCAGCGGTCGAAACACATGCCTTTACCCGGGTTGTATGAATGGGAATGGGGCCAGGCAGATTCTGTACTCCGTTAGGTAGATTAAGTTGACATTCCAAACACAGGCGGGGGTCGGGTAATGTGGATCTGCGCCGCCATTGCTTGCGGCGTGGGTGTTTGATGTTTTCAGTCCTCCGCGGGTTGATGAGGAAGGACTCAAGGACTGAGGGGTCAGAATATGTACACTCTGGCTGCATTTGGCAGGCACGATCGAACCCAATAAATCCTCCGGATCCCTCTGAAACCCTCTGAATGCGTTGACGATTCGTCGACGATTCGTTGTGCGCTGCCTCGAGTGCGCGGACACGTTACGCGTCATTCATTCTTTTTGCCCGTCCTAGCCTCCTACAAGATCGTGCTCCCCTCTGCCGCAATTGGCGATTCTCGTCTGACCTGAGATCGGTCCAGCCTCTGTTGTCTCTTTGTTTCGCGTAACGAAGTAGTTCCCCAGATGCCAAGCCTGATTCGTTGCTTGCATCTCGTCGCGTCTTTGTCTTCATCAACTTTCTCGTGACCTGCCTGGTCTCGTTGCCGCTCGCTATCCCTCAAAGTTCAAACTACGTCTTATCCGCATTCCGAAGCTTGGTTACCAACGTCAATGTAACCGATCTCCTTGCCTGGATCCATATCGACTTCGTCATACGATTGAGGTCCGACCATGCGCTAGCCCGGACTTCGTTGTGTTCACTTTCGCAGCAGCCATATTTCCGCCGTCAATGATTCCAATATCGCTTACGGTATCACTCTCCTGAGTCTCAACAGCTTTGATCCTTTGCCGAGCAACCGCTGTCGACCTGATTTGGCACGAGCTTTGACTCTCTGGGCTTACTGCCAACTGGGCATACTTATTACTGAGGCAGTGAAGGCTACGGCGGAACGGTGCGTCACTTGGTCAATGAATGGCACTTATCAAGTTATCATTGACACCTGGTTGATACGAGCGCGCTGCTTGTTCAAGGTGCCGTTCTCGCCAACGGGGGCGATCCCCACCACTCACTGAGCCGGTAGCGGTACGAACCAGATCCGCTGCGGGTGGAGTTGACTCGCCGCCTTGGGAACATTAATAAAGTAACAAGAGTTTTGCCGTGGAATCGACGCGAACAGACCATAACTATACAAGTTTACAACACATACACTCGTTTGAGTGATACACAGTTGCCGGCAACGTCTAGATTAATTTCTTCTTCCTACTCGACTCTTACCAACGCCTCTCGTTTTTTCGCGTCGCCTTTTCCCACAACGTTGGTCTGTTATTTATTTCTGGTGCTTACCGGCAGCGCTGCGACGCGAAATTGGGCGGTGATAAAAAAAAAAGCAAATAACGGCAGAGAGTGACGTCTTGCCCCCTTTTCGCTTCCGCCAAACCGGACTACCCTCACAAGTTCTTGGCCTGCGCTTCGTCGTAGTCTGACAACACCAAGGCACTGGCGAGCTGCATCGCACTGCTGCGCCGGCCAAAATGCTCAACTCGCGCCGCGCCTTAGCTGCGGCTGCCTTTATCGTCACAGTCTTTTTCCTAGTCATACATTCACATAGCTCATCGAACAGTCCTACGGCCCACCCGCAACGTCCCAACGATAGACCGACAAACGCGAAACCCGCCGATAGCAAGCGAGCGGTACCCCAAAAGCCCATGAGGGACATGTCGCGCATGTCCACGTATGACAAGCTCGCCTACGCGTATCCCTACGACATTGAATCGAAATTTCCTGCATACATCTGGCAGACGTGGAAGAGTTCGCCGTCTGACGGCGAGTTTGAATTCCGAGAACAAGAGGCCTCATGGACCCTACAGCACCCCGGTTTCGTCCACGAAGTCATCACGGACGATGTGGCTGTTAGCATGCTCAACCTGTTTTATGCTTCGGTACCCGAGGTACTAGAAGCCTATCATGCGTTGCCGCTGCCCGTCCTGAAGGCCGACCTATTTCGCTACCTGATTCTCCTAGCGCGAGGGGGAATCTACTCCGATATCGATACATATGCGATCAAGAGTGCCCTGGAATGGGTTCCACCCCATATTCCCCGGCAGACGATTGGCCTCGTCATTGGCATCGAGGCGGACCCTGATCGCCCCGACTGGGCGGATTGGTATAGCCGGCGGATACAATTCTGTCAATGGACAATCCAAAGCAAGCCAGGCCATCCCGTGCTGCGCGACATCGTCTCACGGATCACCAACGCGACTTTGACGATGAAGAGGGAAGGTCGGCTGGCGTCGTTTGAAGGCAAGGACGTGGTGGACCTCACCGGCCCTGCCATATGGACAGACACCATCATGGACTATCTCAACGACGCACGGTTCTTCGACATGAAAAATAGCCGGGGAAAGATTGACTGGCACAACTTTACCGGCATCGAAATGAGCAAGCGGGTGGGCGACGTGATTGTGCTGCCCATTACAAGCTTTTCTCCTGGCGTGGAGCAGATGGGATCCAAGGACTACGATGACCCCATGGCATTCGTTAAGCATGATTTTGAGGGTATGCATTTATAGTTTTCTCTCTATTTGTCATGCCCGACGTACTGCTTCGCGAACCCCTGGCATTCGCTGACAGAATATACTAGGCACGTGGAAACCCGAAAGCGAGCGTCACATCGGGGAGCAAAAGGAAGAAGTAGTGGGTGAATACCCACAAGGGCTAGTCGATTGAGATGGTCCCCTGGGTATGAACCAGGGGCGGCAGCTTTGACATTTGCGACCCAAGTCATCCCACCGGGGAATGCAATACAGCGAACTTTGAGCTTGGCTTTTACTATTTCCCTTTTTTAATCTCGCATGCACGCACATTCATTTAATCATTCCTTTTTTTTTTTGGCGAACAAAAAGTACGCCAGCAGTTATGGCCCATGGGTACACAGGGTATAGGGGTCGCCTGTGGAAACGCCATAAGCTGGATTACGACGATGTACATACTGGCACTAGGTGTCTGCTTTCTTTTGTCTTTCGTGCTTTCATGGGTTTCCGCTCCTTTCTGCGTAGCCATCAATGCGGTCCATACGAAGTTGCATTTGCGCTGGGTCTAGCTGAGAGAGGCGAGACATGGCGCTGAAGGCGTTTTGTCATACAGCGTGTGTTTGTGTTGTTTTGGAGCACCACAGTCACTCTGTGTGGTTGATAGCATGTGGATGTCCGTGCTGGACAGGACATCGATCTGGAGTCTGGGATTTGGCTGTTGTTTTTCTATGATTCCGAAGGCTTGCAGGGTCAAGTTGTACATAAAAAGAAGGAGTTTGAGTAAAGACAATCGCACGCTCAGTGAGTCAGTACGTATCGCGGCGTGGCGTTTGATGTCATCATGGCCGTGGCACTGCAAAGGTGGGGCCTCGTGGTCCGGACTCCGTCGTACGATGTTGCATCCAACGGCCAGCCGTCCGAACGCGTCCAGCATCCAGAATGACGTCAATCTAGTACGTAATTATGTAATGTAGGTACGTATACGGTATAACGCTCAGCCCATGCAGGTCCCCTCTACTACATACCGAATTCCCACCTAATGATTACCTGTCGTCAACTCCCATCCAACTCCCATCTTCAACATCTAATTCCCTCTCAACTCAGCCCGAAGCCTCCCTCCGCAAGCTAATTGCCCGCCCTCGCTTCATGCTGTCAAAACCCCCCATCTGCCCCTCATGAACGGCCTGCTCCCCCTATCGGGCAGGCCTCCGACGTGCTGCGCCTTCATCGGCCGGGCGAGAGCATGGCAGGCCAGGCGCACTGCCGCTGTTGCTGCTTCAGCGCAGAGGAGAATGCTTTGCGCGGAGGGACTGAGCTTTTGGAGGGGCCCGAGTGAGGTATGATGATTTACTTACTCGTGGGCTTTGCTATTCTTTCCCAGGGAAGTGATTTATGCGTGCTTGTGGAGATGTATATGTGTGTGTTTTTGGGTGTAAGTGTCGTTGTGTGTGTTGCGTTCTGTTATGCCACATGTGTGAAGTGGTGTTTTTCTGTTGCTTATGAGTGTTCTTTGTTTTACATGGGCTTGTGTGTCTTGCCTCTTTCACATACGTGACATGTATGCACCACGTACATGCATCATCAGATAGGCAGCACGACCGAAAGCAAAGACTAGCTTATTACCATCTTCTGTACCATGGTCTTGTTCGCGCGTTTTCCCTAGCAAGATGCCTTGCAAGATGCCAAAACAACAGCTCTCTGACTCTCTTCACTGACCTTTTTTTTCTGATCGTGTACTGTACGCCACGATGATAGCCCGCATTGTACAGCGGCACCATCCCCGAGCACTTTGCGCACATCGTCTCCCAGCACGGCGACCGCCCAGCCGTTATCGTGCGGTCTCCAACGCCTCGCGCCTCGGAAACCATCCTCACGTATCATATGCTCGACCTGCTCTCCAACCGGCTGGCATCGTCGCTCGCAAGCCTGGGCGTGGCCAAGGGTGACCGCGTGGCCATCTCGCTAGGCAACACGGCCGAGTTCGCGGCCCTCACATACGCGTGCTATAAGCTCGGCGCTGTGCTCGTGCCGCTCAATCCAGGCTTCAAGGCCTTGCAGGTCGAAGCCGCGCTGCGCCATCTTGGGGCCAGGACTCTCATCATCGGGGCGGTCACGGACCTGGCGTACAGGCCAGGCCGGGGCCGCAGCAACGAGGCACTACTGGATGAAGTTCTGCAAGGCCACATCCAAAGGGGCTCCAGTGCGACGATCGAGACTGAGAGGGTGCCAACGCTGAAGAGGGTCATTGTGGTGGACAACCGCGCCAGCCACGAGGGCGTGCGGTTCGCGCTGGAAGAATGTACAGCACTCACGCCGTATGCATCGCTGCTGGAGGGTTCGCAACGCGGCGTCGAGCCCTCGCAGAGACTCGACGCGCATGATACCATAAATATCCAGTTTACGTCTGGCACGACATCAACGCCCAAGGCCGCGATGCTGACGCACCACTCCATTCTCAACAACGGGATTTTCATAGCCCATCGGATGGGCCTGGACCCCCGGGATATGATGGTCGTGCCGCCGCCGCTGTTCCACTGCTTCGGGTGTATCCTGGGGTACATGGCCACGGCGACCACCGGCGCGGCGATCCTATTCCCCAGTCCGGCATTCGACCCCGTTGCCACGCTCAAGATGTGCGTTGATCACAACGCCACGGGCCTATACGGCGTGTCGACGATGCTGTCCGCTGTTCTCGATGCGCTCGACAAGGACAAGGACGCAGCGCCGCCGGCACACCTCCACAAGGGGATTGTGGCCGGCTCCTCCGTCCCCGAATCCCTCATGAAGACCATCTATGAGCGCCTAGGCCTCCGCGACCTCGTCATCTGCTATGGCATGACGGAAACAAGCCCCGTCAGCTGCATGACGGCCCCATCAGATCCATTCCACCAGCGCTGCAGCACCGTCGGGACACCCCTGCCGCATACTAGTGTCAAGATCGTGGATCCTCTAGATCGAGCCCGTGTTATTCCGCTGGGGATGCGGGGGGAGTTAGCCGCGGCGGGGTATCTAGTCATGAAGGGGTACTTTGGCGATGAGGCCAAGACGGCGGATGTGCGTGTCGAAGAGGCATACCGCATACCGACACACGATGGTGATGGTGATGGTGCTGCGTCTAGTGCGTCCCGGCCCAATAGTGCCAATACCAGCACCAGCACCAGCACCAGCACCCAAAAAGATGACAGTCCTGATGAAAAGAGCACCAAGACCCTGACCACCACCTGGCTCTACTCAGGCGACCAAGCCACCATGGACCAACACGGCTTCATTACCATCACAGGCCGCCTCAAAGACCTCATCATCCGCGCGGGCGAAAACATCCACCCCCTCGAAATAGAGAATTGTCTCCTGCAGCATCCCGGCGTTGCGCAAGTCAGCGTTGTAGGTGTCCCGGATGAGCAGCTCGGGGAGGCTGTTGCTGCGTTTGTGATTCCGAGTCGGGGATGGGGGACTGAGGCCGCAGATGCAGACGCAGATGCAGAGGCAACGGTAGGTAAGTTGCAGGATAGTGGTGACGAGACCGCGCGGCGGCGGCGGGGGAATATCTTGACGGTGCGAGAGGTGCGTGATTGGGTTCAGGGGCGGCTGTCGAGTCATTTGGTGCCCAAGTATGTGTTTTGGGTGGACGAGTTTCCGAAGACGGCGAGTGGGAAGGTTCAGAAGTTTGTGTTGAGGGAGGGAGTGGGTGGGGAGAAGGGGTGAGTGAATCGTGGTCGTGGCCTGTGAGGGTCTTATGGGCCATGTCGAGAGGACGGCGAGATGGGATGGGATGGGATGGGAGTCGAGACGGGGGAAGAGATGCAAGTTGCAGCAATGAAATGTGAAGATGCGGAGATGCGGAGATGCGGGGGGGATGGGACGGGACGGGACGCGACGGGATAAGGCGACGGGATAAGGCGACGGGATAAGGCGACGGGATAAGGCGACGGGATAAGGCGACGGGATAAGGCGACGGACATATAGACGGTGTTTGCGATTGAAAGGATCAGGCTTCCTTCGTGCCTGAATCCGCCGAGTCGCGCCGTCTCAAGTATGCCGTCTTCCTGCTTCATCACGCCCCCGTCTCGGCATCCCATCGGGAGTAAACTGAGGAGAGATACACAAGCTACGAGCTGATGATAATGGCATGATGACTGAGGGTGTGGCTGATTATACGTTGAAATAATTTTGGGGACTATACTGGGGGTTGGAATAAGTAGCAAGCGTATCCTTATCTCATGACCTTCGTCCTGTCTGACGGGGCGCGATCGTGAGAGACCCAGATCAAAGCGCTTTCAACCATGACAGTTTTTCATGAATAAACTTTAAGGACGTGCACAACCGCCAACACAATACCAACGGGTAGCACCGCGTCCCTCCTTTTATGTCACGTTATGTCATATCTCATGACGGCCCTTCGTGGCCATTGACGTGACACGTCTCATCACGTTGGATCACATTTGATCACTTCACCTGTTTACTCACATCACGTATATCAGTCGTTCGACTCATATCACTCCCTTCAACTACTGCCCTCTTCACTCCTCTCGCAAAACAAGTACGCCATTCTTGTTCATACGAGCATCACCTTCTCAGCAACCGCATATATAGTCGAGGAGTTCCCGCCTCTCATGCTTTGCTATAACTTTTCGTCCGACATCTGCCCCTCAAGCCTCCATTTACACCATAGGCTTCCGCATACACAATACTTTGTCACCAATCCTTGTGTGTCCCGCAGCAGTAGTAATACGTCGTCCCTTTTATTCATGTCCCATAGGAAAAGGCCAGACAGAGCAATGCAAGGCATTTGTGCCTGCTTCCACTTTTATGTAACCCGGCCAAAAGGTAAGGAAAGAAAAAGGGGCCTGTGAGTCCTCAGATCCGACTACCTAGGCAGTTGTGCGCCTTTTAAATCAACGGATGCCAAAAGCAGAGTTGGGAAGGCAACATTGACAGCGCAGCGCAAAAACGAGGAAAGAAGAAAAAAAAAAAAAAAAAAAAACTAGAAACGCGAAACAAGAAACAAGAAAAAACAGAACAATCAACGTGATCGGCAATACCGGCTTCCCTTGGGAAGACTCCGGGCCGTCGAAAAATGCAAGGCGACAAGTCAAGGCTTCAAGCCATCGTGTGTCCCTTCTTCGTTTATATTTGTCCCATCCCATACCCTAATCAACCTGCTTCTCACACCCGATGCGGCCGAGAAGTTCTTTTCGATCACTGTGCCCCGGCAAGCTGACACCAGAACTGCTGGCCTGTCGCCGCACACCAGTTCTGCGCTCCCAGCTCCGAAGATCAATCTCATCGGCATCTACTTCCTCCTCTAGGGGCTCGGCCTCCTCGTAGACGTATTCGTCTTCTTCCTCGGCAGACTCGTCGTCACTACGAGAGTCCTGCGCTCCATCCCCGCGAATGACCTTCATGGCAACGCGGACAATCATGGTAAACCAGTAAATGGTGATGCCTTGGAGGGTAAGTAGGGGTACCAAGAAGACCCATTTGACCGTCTCGTTGGTACATACTCGGCCGGTGGAGTTGATAAAAGGCTCAATCAGCCACATGACGCCTGGAGGTGAATCTTCAGGCCCTATTAGGTTGTCGTTTGGTCCTCTGAAGCATCCCACAGGCATGGTGACGAGCGTGTGGGCGTACACGGACCAGCAGACCATGACGTAGAGGACGTGACGGGCGACAAGCCATGCGAGCATGAATACCCCGAACATGACGTCGCAGATGGTGTTGTAGCCGGCATATTTGAGACACTTCGCAGCCTATGGGATTGTCAGTGCTTATCAGGACAGATTTAAATCATTTTTGATTGGCTTTGTGTACGAACCGGTAGGAAGAGGTCTACCACGTCCATGATGACCAGAATCAGGTTGCCCACTCGAGTGTGGTGATAGCAGTAGCAGGACGAGATGAGAACGGTCGTGATGATGTGGTGACTGAACATTTGCCAGTGGTCCTTGCGGCGTTCTTCGATGTTGATGACAATGATTTGCTGCAGCCAGAATGCCCATTGCGCTAGAACGTAGCCCTTCATTTGCCAGTCTACTTCACGCTTCGGCCAGGTGGTCCACAGCTCGCGCATGTTGAGAAAGTAGGGCGAGTTGCAGTAAATATACTGTGACAAACGAGTTAGTCCGTCCCGTTTCTGCCGTCTGTTGCGAGGCAGGGAAAGGGATAGATCATCTTACCATGCCCATTGTCCAGAACACGCTGTAGTATACGAGCAGCCAGGCTTGCTCTGTAAAGCGAATCTGATCCTTTTTCTTGGTCACACCCTGCATTCTCGCAAAAGGCGCCAGGACGTACTCCATGCAGCCTGCTCGCAAAAGTGTAAAAAGCACAATGCAAAAACTTATAAAGTAGGCATCTTCGAACCCAATCCCGTACTCGCCGGATCGCTCATTGTAGTAGGCGAGCTGGAAGTATTTTTGCGTGTGTGGTCGAGCTTTCGGGATCAAATTGTGGCAAAGAAATAGCAGAGCAAGAAGGTTGGCAGAGAGACCTGTTCAATATTTCAGTTAGTTCATCACAATTGAAACAACAAGTACTGAGGTGCCAAGCGGCAAAGGCATCGAATGTGGCAGCGCTGGTTGTTGCCCTGGGTTCAGATGCTTGTGTGTTGCTATATACACCCGCTGATTTGACGTACTAATTTGATTTCTCACAAACCAACGGGTAAAGTGCTTCCACGTCCCATCCTCCTTGCGCTTCAGCCGTCGTACAAGGACGTGTTTGCCATCGGAGCTCTGCATGTATAACGGACTTTTGACACCAGAGGCTACTGTTGTAGGCTTGTATTGAGATGGCGAAGACGCGCCTGTGACGCCGCCGTCTGACGATCCGGTACGATCGTTGTCGCCCATGATGAGGATGGGAATTCCAGCGATGAGCGGGCCGCCGTCTCGGTGGGGGCACGAAATCGGAGGAAGAAAAAAAAAGAGGCCCCCGTGTCTTCTGTGCCTGATTGTGGAAGGGCCGGACGTCGGCTTGTCGCGGGCGCCTCTCTTTTCCGCAAGCTTGTCAATGGCTCGACAATGTCGACTCGGAGCAGACAGGAATCAGTCAGGCGCAGACGAGGGATAGAATTGCGAAAGAAGGATGATTCTGGAGGTACGGAGTAGAGAACCGATTGGGAGGGGTGGTTGTTGGTGGATCGCTCCGCCGTGCCCATGTAGCGGGCGGTGGACAAGGTGCAAGTTGCAACGCGCACAAGAAAGTGGCTTTTGTGATGAGAAAATGGATCAAAGGGCCAGGGCCCAGGGGAAGGGGAAGAAGGGGCAGTGGCTGGTGTGGTGGGGCCAGGAACTTCGGGACTCGGGAGGCTTTTTTAGGCAAAACTGAAGAAATTGTGCGGCGACGCGTAGCGGAGGCGCACATTTCGTGTTTGCCTCTTTATGCTCCATGTGTCTATGAGGGTATGGTGTGGAGTCTTTCCAGCTTTCTGTCCCTGCCATTGGTCAGTGCTCTCCTCGAATGTTATCGGTCGCTGTCATTGGTCAATTTCCTTATCGTACTCTAATCATTGGTCAGGTCCTTATCGCACATCATCGGTCCTTATCAATCCTTATCACCTTCTGCTCTGGATGCCCAACCTTTTCGTAGGACCAGCTGCCAACAATTGAAGCTGACGCTGTACAGGCTGAACAAGAAATGCGTGATGCCGCAGCCACAGACAATGACAGCACCAACGGTG